>CM071931.1:48689858-48994091 GCA_016081115.2 Rehmannia glutinosa | reverse complement strand
TCAACATCCTCGACAAAGTCCTCATCTAAAGGTTAGAAAACAGGAGGGGATGAGACAGAAATCTCAGTGGATGGGGTGATCGTGTGCAAGTGTGGCGATATATAGTTAATGCGAGAAAACAGTTGTATGAAAACGCGTGAGATATGATGCATGAATTCACACACAATCCACAAGCGTCGTGATAAAATATTTAAGTAATATACTTATACAGTTGAAGAAAACAGTTCGTGGTCACACAAGCACTAAGTGATTCAGGCAAGACAGGTAGGATTGCGTACGGAATGTAACGCCAATCCTATGCAAGACAAATAATGGTTGCGTACGGATTTGTAGCGCCAACCAATGCAATACAAGTAGCGGTTGCGTACGGATTTATAGCGCCAACCAAACGGGTCCCATTAACTCCAAAATCGTGTGGATCAGACAGCGATTCCTTCGTTCTTCCTATAACTCCCCGAGCAAGATAGTCCAAGACATATCACCTTATCGCTCCATAGGCAAAGACAAAATCCACAGTGGAGCTAGCTAGGCTCGGATTTGTCATAATCATGATTATACCTCAAGTACTACGACCCGCTTCCCTTGGACAAACTCCGTCCCTCAGTTGCGGGATTAGGACGATGGGGCCGGAAGAGTGGAATATCAGTCGAGCTGCCCGATTCCATCCCCGACATATCTATTCCGACTGTGAGCTCGACACACCAAGTTAACTCAGACAGGAAAGTAAATACAAGTTCAGGAAGTCAACCAGGCAGTCGGGTATTATTGATTCAGGGAAGCAGTTCAGGAAAAGTTTTGAAAATTTCGAGTGGCAATTATGGCGTTGGTGGAGTTATTTGGATGAAGATGATTATCGAGAGGACAAGAAATCTTCGATATCTTGAAAGATTAGGTGGAACATAAGTCCCGTTATAGATTCGAAATCACAAGACGAGGAAGTCGCCCCGCGATCGCATATTAATCGGTCAAGACGATCGATAAGTCAAGGGATTTTAAGAAAACAAAATCTTTTATATCATTATTAAAAGTCAGAGGTTCCAGGGCTATTTCTTTAAAAGAGAAATAATTAGAGCTAGGTCCTTGAAAAAAAGAAAATTTACAATTAGCCCCGTTTTGTAAAAACCAATACTTTTGGAGTTAAAAATTGAATAAATAAATATCCCCACCTTGAAAAATTATGAGGTCAGTTCTTAAAATCTCTAAATTGTTCAGAGATTCAGGGTTTTAAAGTTTTGAGGTCGATTGTTTATAAAATTCTCACATTGGCCCCAAATTTGTTAAAATTGTCATTTCAGGCCTTAAGTTTAAAATAATCGGAACTCACAAACCGGAAGGGCTTTTAATGTGATTCCAGTTGAAAAATGTCACTAAGGTTAGTAGGATATTGGGACAAAAGAAGTTTTTAAAAAAATTAGTGTAGGTCCTTTAACTTTTGAAAATCTCATTTTTGTCCAATTTTGAAATAATTGCCTTTAAGGCTTTTAGTAGTCCAATTGTTATGAAATTTGAACCTTGGGTCCAAAATATAATTAAGTTATAGTTAAATTAGTATTTCCAGGTGCATGGGCTGCATAAGTCCTGGAAATTTCATTTGGGTCCTCAAGTTTAATCTTTTACAATTCGGTCCCTCAATTTTAGTAAAATTACTTTCCAAGCTCTAAACACTTGGATTTTTGGAATACATTTAAAATATGTCATTTCCAGTCCCTTAAGAGTTAAAATTTCAAATTTTAAAATTAAGGTCTGGTACAGTTTCAAAAATTACAAAGTAGCCCTTAAACTTCTCAAATTTTACAATCTAGTCCTTGGGCTTTTAAAGGTTGATTTTATTTATCTTAAAACTCTTAAAACTTTATTAAAATGTCCAAAAGTCATTTTTGAACTTGAGTACAGTCCCAAAATTTGAAATTTGCAGAGGGGTCCCTTAAGTTCTATTTTCTTGCAATTTAGTCCACCAACTTTCTATTTTTGCATTTTAAGTCCAAAAATTGAAATTTAATCAATTATGCTCGACTTGTCCAGGTTATAAGTCATCCAAAACATGGATTTTCAAGATCATACACATGCATGTCCAATTCATACAAGAATTCATCAAATAGAATATTAAATTGTACATGCATGCACCTAAATTTCAATAATTAGCATTTTTGAGCAACACTTGAGAAATTTCATAACTTGATACATAAAATTAACATGCAATATATAAAATATACATATCTCAAGTGCTCATGATCAAAACACTACATGCATTTAACAAAAGCACCTAGGAGTTGAAAGGATTTTTCTACCCACCTTAAATTTGGAAAATTGTGAAATAAAAAGGATAATTTCACAACTTTGTATGAGGTCACTTAGGTCAGCCCCTAAGTCAAGAAATATCAAAAATTTGGAGTTAGAAAAATGAGTGAAAAATTAAGAAGGAAAAGAAGAAGATAAGAAAATTGGAAATACTACACTTTACCTTGTGTAGTAGGTGATTTGAAACTAGTTGAAGCTTCAAATTTGGGATTTTTGGTTCAACTCCAAAATCACCTAAGGTCAGCCCCTATTTCTCAAAAATTAAAAAGGGGTGTTAAAATTTGAAAAAAAATAGGGAGAAGAAGAAAGAAGGGTTCTAGTGTCCAAATCTTACCTTGTAGTCCAATTTCTCTAACACTTATTCTTCAAGTCTTCTAAAATTCACCACCATGCATGCATGTCTTCAAGTAGTCTTCTAAGTACCTCAAAATCCAAGATTTAAACTTAAATTAAGAAGAGAAGGTGATGAGTAGTAAGATATCAAGTTGAATTGAGGAGTAAAATTTCTTACCTTGAGATAGTGGGTGTTCGAATTTTTGGAATTTAAGTAGGAAGAATGTTTGTTTTGGTTTAGATGTTTGAATAAAGAAAGAGTGTTTGATGATAGGAAGAAGATGTTCTTGAAGGTATGAAGATATGCTTGAAGATGTGAAGGACTTGTGTTTGAATATATGAAAATGTGAAGAAGTGGTACTTGAATGTTTGAAGATATGAAGAACTTATGTTTGAAGGTTTGAAGATGTGAATGATTTTGTTTGAAGATTTGAAGATGTGAATGATTTTTAGAGAGGTTAGAGAGAAGGAGGAGAATTAGTTAGGAAATTAAAATGTGTTTGATGAAATGAACAAAATTTGTTCATTTTTGGCCATATTGGCCGTCCACTTTGGAGGGAGGGGGAGGAATTTTTTGTTTAATTTTTGTATCTTGAATTTTGCTTCTTGCATGTGAGACATTTTGGTGGTCAAAGGTATGGGCATGAGATGGGTTTGAATGGAGTGTTGGGAAGACTCCAACATGTTGACAAATTTAATAATAAAGAATTTCTGTATAAGATGATGTGTATAATATTTGAATTAATGGTATAATTATACACAAGATGACTAATATAAGGTGTAAGTGTACAAGAGTTTGATGATATTTCTACTCCAAAAAACATCACTATTGCCGTCCACTATAGGGGCAATTTGGTAATTCCATATTTTTTTTGTCCCAAATTTGATGATAATAGTTGAATAATATCAATCTCCAAAATAATTAGTGATTTCCTTGATCACTTATAAGTCTCATGATCACTTATACTAAATCAAATTCTTAATTCTATAAGGTAAAGTCTTTAAAATAAATAGTCTCTTAAAATTCTAAGGTGACTAATAGATACAAGAATAGTAATAATGATCAATCAAGTGATCATAAATGCGAAATAGAATTAATAATGATCATGATCACAAGTAATAAATAAAATGAAATAAATTGCAAAATATACATATCATTAATATTTACTCGTCAAAGTGACGCGGTAAAATAGTCGATCAAATACATAGACGACAAAAGGATCAATCATATGCTCGGAAAAATCGGGGGCTTCACAGGGCATCTTCTACGAGGAACTCAAATTCTGAAACAATTATTGATCTCACAACAGATGAGTCCACTGTAACTGTTGTCGGAGCAAATGACACTTCTATTGGCATAAATAGTTTTACTAATGAGGGTCATGTTGAAGTGGAAGAGACAGTTACCTTTTCTGCAAATGGTTTGTGTGTTTTCTCTTGATTATTCGTATCTATGTTATTCAATTAATGTTTTTATATAATTTTTTAACAAAGTTTATGTTATATTTTTTAGATTATTGGGATATGGGTGATCCAACATACAAATGTGAATTTTGTGGAGCTTTGTTTTGGTACGAAGAGAGGCTCTCCTATTCTCCAAAAACAAGCCTCGATATTCGTTGTGTTGCGGCAATGGCATTATTGAACTACCTCCCGTTAAACAACCGCCTAATGTGCTTCAAGATTTATTATTCGGAGATGGAAATAAATCTAAGCACTTTCAAGACAACATAAGATCATATAACAATATGTTCTGTTTTACTTCTATGGGAGGCAAGATAGACAAGGATATAAACAGTGGTCGTGGTCCTCCGGTCTTTCGAATGCATGGACAGAATTATCATCTGATTGGAAGTTTATTGTCGTCCAATGGTTCAAACCAAAATTCGCACAAATGTACATATATGATATAGACAATGAAATATCAAACCGATTAAATTCGGTTAGGTATTGAGCATTTAATTAAATTATTTATTAATTGATATTTCTTTACATACATCATACCGATATTTTTTTTATATCTATTTTAATTTTTAGGCAAGGAAGTGAAAATAATAATTTGCACGAAGTTATCGTGAGTGACCTCAAGAGAATGTTTGATGATAATAACGTTTTAGTCAAGACCTTTAGAATGGCCAAAGAGAAGATTAGACAGCATGTTGATTCTAATGTGAGATTGCGTCTAATCGGAAGCGAGTTCGGATGCTCGGAGATACAATATGCCTACGAGTTCGAAGTTGCTGCGATTATTGTTGGAGATTTTGATCGAGGCTTTAGGAGATTGGGATATTATAGTTGAAACTAAATCTGGAGTTCTAAAACGTATCAACGAATTGAATGCATCCTACTTAGCTTTGCAGTATCCGTTATTGTTACCTTTTGGTGAAGACGGTTTCAGAGAAGACATACCGTTTTCGAATATGAAGAAAATTAATCAGAGAAGCAGAAAAAAGATAAGTGTTTGAGAATTTTTCGCTTATAGATTGCACGACAGGGAACAAGACGCTTCTACTATTTTGTCATCACGAAGATTATTTCAACAATTTGTTGTCGATGCTTACACGATGGTCGAGTCAGCCCGCTCGATATATGATCTGAGAACTATCGGGATGCAATAGCTATATGTCGGTGGGCGGGCTATCCGGATTTGTTTATAACATTCACTTGCAATCCGAAGTGGCCGGAGATTGTTCGATTTCTTGATAAGAAGAATCTTAGTCCCGAGGACCGACCCGACATTGTCTGTAGAATCTTCAAATCGGAATTGGATTGTTTGATAAAAGATCTTCGACAGAAAAAAATGTTTGGCAATGTGATAGCAGGTTTTAATTCTTCTCAACTATTTTACTTCTATGTGATATTTTATTTTGGTTTCTTACCTTTCACTTGATTTTTTCATAATTTTGATGTTGCAGTTATATACACGATAGAATTTCAGAAGCGTGGTTTGCCTCATGCACACATATTATTTTTTCTATCTAAAGAAGACAAGTATCCAACTGCAGATGATATAGATCGGATTATATCGGCAGAAATACCTGATGAGGGTGTTGATCCGTATTATTATGCTGTGGTGCGACCACATGATTCATGGTCAATGTGGAGATGTTAGAAAAAGCTCTTCGTGTATGGTTGAGGGACGCTGCACTAAGCATTTTCCAAAAAAGTTTGTGGATGCAACTACTATTGATGAAGAAGGGTACCCGCGTTATAGACGAAGAAATAATGGGAGAATTGTGGAGAAAAACGGTGTTCCTTTGGATAACAGATATGTTGTGCCGCATAATCGTCAGTTGCTGCTGAAGTACGGAGCGCACATTAATGTAGAGTGGTGTAACCAGTCCAGATCCATAAAATATTTGTTCAAGTATATGAATAAAGGACATGATCGGTTCTCTTGCATCTTTTTATACGAGCAAAGCAATGATGAAGAATCCGGGAAAACTATTGATGAAGTTAGTATATTTTACGATTGTAGATACATTTCATCGTGTGAGCAAAGATGGAGATTACTTGGTTTTGAAATCCAATATAAATACCCTCCAGGTTGAACGCTAAGCTTCCATCTTCCAAACGAGCAGAGTGTTATTTTCTCTGATTCAAAAAGAATAGATGATGTTCTGAAGAACGATTCGGTCAAAGAAAGCATGTTTTTAGCTTGGATGGAAGCCAATAAAATATATCCTCAAGCTAGGGAGTTGACTTACGTTGAAGCTCCAACTAAATTTGTTTGGAAAGCAGATCTTAGAAAGTGGGTGCCGGGAAGATTGGAAAATCAATAGGGCGTGTTTTTATGTCCCTCCGGGTTGTGGGGATATGTACTATTTGAGGTGTCTCATTAACGTGGTCCGAGGGGCTCGTGTCATGATGACTACAAAAAGGTAAACGGTGTTCAACACTCTTCCTATCGCGAAGCTTGCTACTCTCTTGGTCCGTTTAGAAGACGATAGAGAATATATTGACGCCATCATTGAAACAAGTCATTTGGGCATCCGTTGAGACCCTAAAAGTCATTTTGCGTCATTGTTGTCATCGGATTCTTTGAGCAGGCGAGAGGCAGTGTGGGAGAAGTGTTGGGAGTTGCTTTCGGATGATATTTTATATAATCAAAGAAGGCTTCTAAATCATCAAGGTATTGATATATTCTATTTTATATCTTACGTCATTTGTTTTGGGCAGATTTTTTCATTGTTTATAAATTTTAGTGATACTCCTCTTTTTATGAAATTTAATCATTTTTTTATGAAATTTATTATTTTTCTTCTTCTTCTGCAGATCTGGTATTGAGTGAGAACCAAATCAAGAATCTTGCCTTAGTGGAAATTGAAAAATTGTTAAGGAGTCGTGGTAAGAGTCTACGCAATTTTGATTCGATGTCATTTTCGGATGTTGACAATCTTCAAAACCACCGAAACAGACTGATATACGACGAGTTGCGATACGATCATAAGGTGTTATTGGTTGAGCACCGGAATCTGCTTGCCAAGCTAAACGATGAACAACGTACTGTTTACTCGAAAATAATGCATGCGGTGGCATCCGATAAGGGTGGCATGTTCTTTGTCTACGGATATGGAGGTACATGCAAGAAATTTTGGTGGAGGGCTTTATCTTTGGCATTGAGATCAAAAGGAGAAATTGTACTAAACGTTGCATCGAGCGGCATAGCATCTCTTTTGTTGCCAGGTGGCAGGACTGCGAATTCGCGATTTGTTATTCCCTTAAACCCAAATCAATACTCAACATGCAATATCAATCGGAGAGTCCGCTATGCGAGTTGATTATTCGTTCTAAGCTTATAATGCGGGGCCGAAGCACGATGATGCACAAGTTTTGCTTTCAAGCACTTGACGAAACTTTGCGAGCTCTTTTAAAAATTGACAACCCGTTGAAGGAAAATATAGTGTTTGGAGGGAAAACTGTTGTGTTTGGTGGAGACTTCAGACAGATCTTGCATGTTGTATATACCTAAGGAAAGTCGGCGGGACATTGTAAACGCAACAATTAATTTATCGTATTTGTGGAAGGATTGCACAGTTTTAAAACTGACTAAGAACATGCGCCTTCAAAGCTTAGGTGGAACCGATGATTATGTAGATTTGGTGCAATTTCCTGAATGGATTGCAAGCACTGGAGACGGAACAATCGGAGGATCGAATGATGGATGTGCAACTATTGATATACCTGAAGATATCGTGCTACAATCTTCTGGTGATCCAATTGCAACTATTTTGAAAGTACTTATCCGATGTTTAGAGACGCCGTTGATGATCCGACTTACTTGAAAGAGAGGGCTATACTGGCACCGACCCTTGATGTTGTTGAGTCCGTAAATCAGTATATGACGTCTTTAAATTCTTACGAGGGCCAGACGTCTTTGAGCTCTGATAGCACGTGCAAATCCGATGCTAATATTGACTTCTTGCACGATCTGCACACACCAGAATTTTTGAACGGGATAAGATGTTCCGGTGTTCCTAATCATGAATTGCATTTGAAGGTCGGTACGCCGGTTATGATCATGAGGAACATGGACCATTCCATTTGACTATGTAACGACACTAGATTGGTTATTACAAGGCTCGCCAAACATGTACTCGAAACTAAAATTCTCACCGGAACAAATGCAGTCATAAGGTGTTGATTCCGCGAATGACATTGACACCATCGTACTTCAGGATTCCATTCAAGTTTCAACGAAGACAGTTCCCTCTTATTGTATCGTATGCAATGACTATAAATAAGAGTCAAGGCCAATCTCTCTCCAATGTCGGCCTGTTTTTGCGGAATCCAGTATTCAGCCATGGCCAATTATATGTTACTGTTTCTAGAGTCACCAATCACAAGGGTTTAAAAATATTAGTTTGTGGTGACGAAGAATCAAACAACAAGCAAACAATGAATGTCGTGTACAAAGAAGTCTTTCAAAATTTGTAGTTTTTTTATATAGTGCTTTAATTTTAATAATTTGTATGAATTTTAGTTTATATTTTTATATTTTATTAATATTACTTTTTTAACATAAATCCAATGGTTAGACACAACAAACTCTATATTGTTCAACAAAATCCGATTGCAGAGACCCAATATAACACTCACCGTGCATGGCACGGGTGTAACACTAGTTAACTTATAAATGAGATGGGTGGACCTTTATATACCTGGTAGCGGGCCTCATAGGATGCGTAGAAGAAAACGGCGTGTGGTCCGAGTTATTTCATTTGTAGCCCAATAAATAATGGATAATTAATGATATTAAATAAATGCATAAATATATAATAATAATAATA
Organism: Rehmannia glutinosa; assembly: GCA_016081115.2. NCBI lineage: Eukaryota > Viridiplantae > Streptophyta > Magnoliopsida > Lamiales > Orobanchaceae > Rehmannia > Rehmannia glutinosa. The sequence continues at coordinate 48,985,170 of CM071931.1, read as the reverse complement.
ATAATAATAATAATAATAATAATAATAATACATTTTTGCCCACAACACAAATAATTCTACAATTTATTTTTAAATAAAGTTTAGTATTTTATAAAGTACAAAAATTAAAAATATTAAGATGTAGGAATTTGAGAGATATGCTAAATAAATCGTTTTGTACGTCAAGCTCTTGGCACCTTGACAAATACTCATATAAGACCATCATACAAATCTTTTTTTTTGTCGCGGGATTGTACGGATTGTACCCGCCCACCCAAATGTTTTTTCCCTGTTGATTTCTCTCTTCTACCACCGAAGACCACCGGTTCATTCCTTCTTCAAGAGCTTCCACTTGTTTATTATTTCCAAACTATACTTGTAAGGAATACGATCTTAAACAGGATCATAAATTCTATATTTATTAGTTTTGGATTAGGGCTTACAATTCTATGAGAATATTTTCGTTAGTTGCAGCGATGAAGGTCACATCTTTTTTATTTTCTCTAACACAATCTTAAATCCTCTGTGCAAAGAACCAACACCAAGAATATGAAACTCAAATTTTTGGTTCAAAGCTAAAATTTAATACTTTTGCACCAAGTTTTTTAATTGAGAAGATTGAAAAGAATGGGAAAAAAAAACAATACAAAAATCAGATGTTCATTTTTATATGGGATAATTGTGATTAATTGAGTGCTCTCTAAGCAATAAAAGAGAATAATGAGGCTCAGGCCATGAAATTGGTGTCGACAGAAACCATGACAAATGTGTTCTATTCCCAACCTTATTACAGGTTAAAGTAAAAAAGTATTAAGTGTTGAACTAAAAAGTGTTACACATTAAACTTAAAAGTATTATAGTTTCAAGTGAAAAGTATTACATATTAAGTGAAAAGTATTACACGTTGAACTAAAAAAATATTATAGCTTTAAGTGAAAAATATTACATGTTTAAGTGAATTGTATAATATTTTGAACTGAATAGTATCAGATGTTGAACTAAAAAGTATTACAATTTTAAGTAAAAAAAATATACGTTTTCAAAATAACAAAACTGATATTATTTATTTGCAAAAATTATATATAACTTTGTTTATGAGTATCATATTTTATTACAAAAATATTACTTTTTTTCAAATAGTATATGTTTTGAAAGAATAAAAAAAAAAAAAAAAAAAAAAAGGAATATACTTATATATGTGGAATCGCTGCCCACCATATTGTTACATTTTCAAAGTATTACCTTTTTTGTTAAAAAGTATTATTTTTTTTCTCAAAAATATTACTGCGTTGATTTAGCCGACCAATGACAATTGACATTTTTGACCCACGGTTTTTTTTTGACCAAACCTGACCGTCTCACAGACATATATCCGTGGTCTCACAAGAGACCTAGTCTGGCACCTTTATGCTTAAAACACTTGCAAAATTTCTTCCCCTAAAACAACTCATCATCTATTAGGGCTCTGATTAGAATCTCCAGTCTCCAGAGGACCAAATCCCCTTATTCGATGAAATTCAAACCTCCACCAAAGAGGAAGAAAGTCGACCCCGCACCTTCTTCCAGGTTATTAATCTCGTCCTTAGATTTCCATGTATATGCTAGCTGATAAGGATTCAACGAAAGAGTTGAAGAGTTCCTTAATGTTGAAACAATCCATTGTGCATTTCCGACAGACTCTTGTGATGATTTTCAATTTGTTCTCTAAGTCAGCTCCTGATTAACAGAAATGTGGAGAATCCATGGTGGTAGATTGTCTTTTACTGACTAATTAGCGTTATTTATGAAAAGAATAGCTGCGGTATACCTGTATTGAAACACTAGGGTATTTATTCCCAATTGCCCAAAGTTATCTTGCGGGAGCTCTTTTCAAATTTAGTTTTGAGTGCGTTTGTACTGTTTAACTCTAAATTCTTCTGTGAGTCTGTCCATGTATCTGGGATTGGGATTTTCTAGCCTCGAATCACATCTTATCTCCAATTTTTTGCCTTTTCAGTTATACCTTGAAAAGGTCTTTGTTTAGACAAAAGATTGTGTGATGATTGCAATAAATTACTAAACTCGGTTGTATATTTGATTTCAGCACTTCATCTCATTCTACACCTGTTGTAAACTTACCATCAGAAAAGAGAGACACGGATATGACCCCTACAAGAAAACCAATGGTTTGTAGTATTTTGTTCTGGTTATAATCGATTTATCATTTGCAATTTTGTGTCAGTTGTAATTCATCTATCTTATGCATGACGAATGTTCCAGGTTCACGAGACTCAAACTAGCAATGTGGATCTAAGGATTCAACAGGCAAGGAATTATGCAGTGGCCCAGGCACAGCAAGACGGTTGCACAGGCAATTTTAGAATATTTGACTCGCCATTTGGGAATTATCTCGTCCCGGTGATTCCAACCCGTTCAGACCTCGGTGGATGAGTCTCTGCTAGTTTCGTTTAAGACCCCCTAGAACGAAAATATGCATTCCTGATTGAGGTTTATCTCTGCTGATATTGTCAAATATTTTTATGCCATATAATCTGCTAACTATTTTCTTGGGCTTGACATATGTGGAAAACAGAGCAGACTTCGTTGTTGCTTAGCTGAGAAAGTGAACAGTGATCTCTTCCAAACAGATAACTGCACAATGGATTTGGTTTACAGTTAAGGTATTGGTCCTTCATTGTTGTAAAGGGTCATTGACTTGTAACCATAGCAAAACCAGAATTAGGCTATATTAGCAATCTTAAAAAAGTGTTGGCTTTTAGAGAGAAATAAGTTTTAACTTTTAAATGTAAAAGTTGTGGTATTTTAAGAATTCTGTTAGATAGGAACAAGTTGGGAAATATGTTTGTGGATTTAGCTGGTACCGTAGTTTAAATGGCCTTCTGCTTCTTGCTGTTCAGTTTTCCAGATCTTCCTTAAACGTAGTATAAAATAATTTAAATATTCTAAACAACTCAACAGACTAGTTTTGAGTCATTTTTCTAAATCTGCGAGTAGAATAGCAGGCAATGTACCCATACTTGAACAATATTCCCTCAATGCTTATTTGATTAAAATTTAATTTTTAGTGAAATACTTACTGCATCGAAAGGTTTGGCTATTGATTTAGTATAAACTAGTAAGAGTATTCCCAAGCCAAGTGTAGAAATCGATTTTATATTTAGCTTCAATCCATGTTCATTTCTTTTATTTCTTATTTTGGTATAATTAAGGCATCATCTCAAGGGATTTTAAAGTTGTCAGGACAATTGCACAAAGGAATTTCTATCTATTACTGTTATTACTAAGGAATTTCTATTTATTACTGTTATTACTGATCTCTTCGTATAAAAAGAAGTATTCTACATGTATGTATGGGTATCATTATTTTTAACTTGCATTCAATGAAAATAATAATAAATCTTTTAAAAAATAATAATAGTAATAACCATAATAATAATGATGATAATATAGTTCCTTATTTTAGTCTCCGGACCTTTTCTGATTGATTTTCCCCCCGAAATCGACTTTTTTAATATATAACTCAAACAAGAAATTACAATCGAAGCCCACTGGCTTAGTTCCAAAAAGGCTACATCATGAGCCAATTGGGGAATTGGTTAACCCAATTCAAACCCTCATCACTAAACCATGCTAATTTAGCTAATCTATAACAAATGCCATGCCTATGTTGATCCACAATTGCAAATACACAAATATCAAATTCGTAACATAAAAGATAGATGTCTTTGGCTATTGATGCAACTCCAATCGAGAACGGAAGTTTGTTTTTGAGTTGAGATACAATATCCTTGTCATCTAAATTTCTACTTCTTTGATTAATCCTCTTTCTTCTTATTCTGTTGTTGCTTTTGTTAGGTAGTATCTTGTCATCTTAAAATATGCATTGTGGCATTGTTTCTCACAATGGGTAGCTAATCGTTATCAGCAGAATTGCCATTAGCTAGACAGATTATGAAGAATGATGCTTTCAGTTCTGAATTTATCTTTTTACCCCTTAACTTTTAGAGATTAACAAAAAAGTGTGTGTGTGTATATATATACACATATTTGCTACTTAGTGATAGTTAGACATAAAGTTTGCTTAATATACGTATTTGCAAACATGCGTTGGACTTGTTACTTAAGTTAACATATGTCCTGGATTTGGCTTGATAATATGGCTTGAAATAGATCAAATTGAGATCTCTTTCTTGTTCTCAGGAAATTTGGAAGCAGTTTTCCCATTGATGATATTCACAAATATTCACAAACTGAGAAAGTAACATCATGTCACAGACTCACAGTTGAAGGGTAATTGCAATTTAAATTGGAAAGAAGTGATGAGTTGTTCTAGAGGGACTCTCTTGTGAGACCGTCTCACGGATCTAGATCCGTAAGATGAAGCTCCATTTACAGCCACCCAGCGGCCCCAGCCCCAGCCACCCGCCCGGTTTTGTAAAATAGGACCAAGCCCAGCCTAGCCAAAAAGATAGGACCAAGCCCGCTGCAAAATAGGATCAAGCCCGCTGCAAAAGCCCATAAACCGTGCCCCAGGTCGTCTCCCTCAGCTGGAAACGAATGAAACAGTACAGAGCAAAAAACCTCAGCTCGTGTTCTCTCTTTCTCCCTCTCTCGACATCAACGAACATAAAACCTCAGCTCCCCCTCGACGTCAAAGCACATAAAACCTCAGCTCGCGTTCTCTCATTGTGTCACACGATACGTCAAAATTCGATTCGATTTACCTTTTGTTGCAAAACATATGTATGAAATTTTTGTTGGTGTTGGTTTTTTTTATTGTATGAAAAACCTTCTTCTTCTCTAATGATTTTTTCTTTTCCAGATTCTGTGTAAGTTTTGTTGAAGAACAAAAATGGACAATATTAAAGAGCTTGACAAAGAAAGTATGATTTCTTCCATTAAAAGTATTACTTTTATAGCTAAAAGTATCACTTTTTCAATAAAAAGTATCGGTTTCTAACCAAAAGTATTGTATTTAGATGTTGTAACGTTATTGACTCTAGTTAAAGGGTGATGAAATCAAAATTGACACGGGGATGCATGTGATGTAATGCTCCAAGAAAGTCAAGGTAATGTGCTTCCCATTTTTTGTCACTTGATTTTTCAAGTATTGTTTTTCTAGTAAAAAGTAACATTTTTTCAATGAAAAGTATCATATTTCTAACCAAAAGTATTACGCTTAGATGTTGTCACAATTCTTGGTCTTTGCTTTGAAAATGAAGAAATCAATATTACCACACAAAATACAAGTAATACAATGCTCCAAGAAGTCAAGGTAACGTGCTTCCCATTTTTTGTCATTTTAGTTTTTCAAGTATTGCTTTTCTAATAAAAGTATCACTTTTTCAATTAAAGTATCATATTTCTCTAACCCAAAGTATTACATTTATATGTTGTTACAAAAATTATTTACTCATGAAAATGATGAAATCAATATTGCTGCACAGAATGCAAGTGATACAATGATGTAAAAAGTTGAAGGTAATGCGCTTCTCATTTTTTGCCACTTCAGGTTTTGAAGTATTGTTTTTTCTAGTAAAAAGTATCAATTTTTCAATGCAAAGTATCATTTTTCAATGAAAAGTATCATATTTCTAACCAAAGGTATTACATTTAGATGTTGTCGCAATTATTGCCTCTAGTGATGAGTGTGATGAAATCAGTAATTCCAATGAGCCTGAAGGTGACAATGAAGATGAAAATAAGTTTAAAGTGAGTGGTTGTCTTCTCCATATAACAAGAAAAACAATTAAGGATATGCATCAGTTGTATTGTCGTCATGCTCGTGCTGTTGGGTTTAGCGTACGAAAATCGAATACTAGAAAATCTACAACTGAAAGAGGAGTTGTCGTTGAGAAATATTATGTATGTTCTTCTGCTGGATTTAAGTAATCTACAGCAGAAAAGAAAAAAGCTAATGTTACACGCACCAGATGTAAAGCTTCAATGAGAGTAAAGTTAAATGGAGAGGGTTTTATGAGGTAGTTCAACATATTATGGGACACAACCATCAACTCACAAGAAGGGAATGGAGCCATCTATATCGTTTTGAAAGAGTCATTACAAATGAAAAAGGCAAAGCTATTGAGGATATGATATCTTGTGGGATGAAAGCTACTCAATCTTACTGTTATATGGTACATGATGCGGGGGAACAGTGTTTTGGCCATACTTTAAAAGACCATTTTAATTTTGTTAATAGATTGAAAATAAAAGCAATAGAAGGTGGCGATGCACATACATTAATTGATATCTTGTATCAATAAGATGTCGAAGAGGAGGATGTCTTTTTTAGAGTAAAATTGGATGAAATGGGTAGATTGTCTAATTTATCTTGGAGAGATTCTATGATGAAAGAAGACTACAAAATATATGGTGATGTTTTGGTATTTGACACAACTTACCGTACAAATAAGTATAACTTGATTTGTGCGCCATTTGTTAAGTCAACAACCATTGGAAAAATGTCATGTTTGGGTGTGCTTTTTTATCTGATGAAAAATCTGAATCATTTGAGTGGTTTTTCAAGTATTTACAAAATCAATGGGCGGAAAATGTCCTGTAACTTTGTTCGCTGATCAAGACCTAACAATCAGCAATGCAATTGAAAAGGTAAATACTTTATGACAGAAATCTGATACTTTTGTCTGTGATACTTTTATAGCTAAAAGTGATACTTTTAGCTATAAAAGTGATACTTTAACATAAAAACCAGATATTTTTCCCTCAAAAAATATATGCTTAATTTTTGTCTATGCAGGTTTTTCCTCAAACAAGGCACAAGCTATATATGTGGCACCTTCACCGAGAATCTTTATAAGTCGGTTTGAACGTTTGAAAGAAATAATTCTTTCAAAGAAGCATTCATTTCATTAAATGTTTGATCGTTGTGTTGATGAAAGAGACTTTGAAACTTGCTGGAAGTCTATGATTTCGGAGTATGAATTGCATAATGATTCTTGGTTTCGACGCATGTATGATTTGAAGGAGAAATGGTGTATTGCACTAAGCAAGGATATTTTTTCTGCGGGAATATTATCTTCACAAAGGATAATATCCTTGCTTAGTGTAATATTCCAACTTGTTTTTCGTACTCTCACTCATTTGTGAAGATAATATTCCCGCAAAAAATATCCTTGCTTAGTGCAAGACACCATTTATCCTTCAAATCATACATGCGCCAAACCAAGAATCATTATGCAATTCATACTCCAAATCATAGACTTCCAAAGAAGTTTCAAAGTCTCTTTCATCAACACAACCATCAAACATTTATTAAATGCTTTTGAAAGAATTATTTTTTTCAAACGTCCCAAACCGACTTATAGATTCTCGTGCGATGCCACATGACATAGCCGCGCGCTTGTTTGAGGAAAAACCTCGCACGACAAAAATTAAACATATATTTTTTTGAGGGAAAAGTATCGATTTTTATGTTAAAGTATCACTTTTAGCTATAAAAGTATCGTTTTACGTCATAAAAAGTATTTACCTTTTCAATCGCATTGATTTGATTGCTAGGTCTTGATCGATGAAACAAAGTTACGGACATTTTCCACCTATTGATTTTGTAAATACTTGAAAAAGCCACTCAAATGATTCAGATTTTTCATTAGATAAAAAAGCACACCCAAACATGACATTTTTCCAATGGTTGTTGACCTCAACAAATGGCGCACAAATCAAGTTATACTTATTTGTACGGTAAATTTTGTCAAATACCAAAACATCACCATATATTTTGTAGTCTTCTTTCATCATAGAATCTACATTAGATAATCTACCCATGTTTGTGCATCGCCACCTTCTATTGCTTTCATTTTCAATCTATTAACAAAATTCAAATGGTGTTTCAAAGTATGGCCAAGGCACTGTCCCCCCCGCATCATTTACCATATAACGGTAAGATTGAGTAGCTTTCATCCCACAAGATATCATATCCTCAATAGCTTTGCCTTTTTCATTTGTAATGACTCTTTTAGAACGATGTAGATGGCTTCATTCCCTTTTTGCGAGTTGATGGTTGTGTTTCATAATATGCTGAACTACCTCATAAAGTCCCCTTTTCCATTTAACTTTACTCTCATTGAAGCTTTACATCCGGTGCGTGTAACATTAGCCTTTTTTTTTTCTGTAGATTGCTTAAATCCAGTAGAAGAACATACATAATATTTCTCAACGACAACTCCTGTTTCAGCTGTAGATTTTCTAGTATACGATTTTCATACGCTAAACCCAATAGCACGAGCATGATGACAATACAACTGATGCATATCCTTAATTGTTTTTCTTGTTATATGGAGAAGACGACCACTCATATCAAACTCATTTTCATCTTCTTTATCACCTCCAGGCTCATTGGAATTACTGATTTCATCACTAGAGACAATAATTGCGACAACATCTAAATGTAATACCTTTTGTTAGAAATATGATACTTTTCATTGAAAAAGGGATACTTTGCATTGAAAAAATGATACTTTTTACTAGAAATGGAATACTTCAAAAACTGAAGTGACAAAAAATGAGAAGCGCATTACCTTCAGCTTCTTACAACATTGTATCACTTGCATTCTGTGTGGCAATATTGATTTCATCAATTTCACGAGGAGCGCCAATTTTTGTAACAACATTTAAATGTAATACTTTTGGTTAGAAATATGATACTTTTCATTGAAAAAGTGATACTTTTTACTATAAAAGCAATACTTGAAAAACTGAAGTGACAAAAAATTGGAAGCACATTACCTTCAGCTTCTTGGAGCTTTGTATTACTTGCATTCTGTATGGTAATATTGTTTTCTTCATTTTCACGAGTAGCACCAAGAATTGTGACAACATCTAAGCGTAATACTTTTGGTTAGAAATATGATACTTTTCATTGAAAAAGTGATACTTTTTACTAGAAAAGCAATACTTGAAAAACTGAAGTGACAAAAAATGGGAAGCACATTACCTTCAGCTTCTTGGAGCACTACATCACATGCATCCCCTGTGTCAATTTTGATTTCATCACCCTCATCACTAGAGTCAATAACGGTGACAACATCTATAGAAATCCGATACTTTTTATTGAAAAAGTGATACTTTTAGCTATAAAAGTAATACTTCTAATGGAAGAAATCATACTTTCCTTGTCAAGCTCTTTAATATTGTCCATTTTTGTTCTTCAACAAAACTTACACAGAAGTTGAAAAAGAAAAAATCATTAGAGAAGAAGAAGGTTTTTCATACAATAACAAACACCAACACCAACACAAATTTCATACATATATTTTGCAACAAAAGGTAAATCGAATCGAATTTCTATGTACCGTGTGACACAATGAGAGAACGCGAGCTGAGGTTTTATGTGCTTTGACGTCGAGGGAGGGGAGCTGAGGTTTTATGTTCGTTGATGTCGAGAGAGGGAGAAAGAGAGAACACGAGCTGAGGTTTTTTGCTCAGATCTTTGTTTCATTCGTTTCAAATGAGGAGACGACGACCGTGTCTTTAGGGCACGGTTTATGGGCTTTTACAGCGGGCTTGATCCTATTTTGCAGCGGGCTTGGTCCAGCGGGCTTGGTCCTATCTTTGTGGCTGGGCTGGGCTTGGTCCTATTTTACAAAATCGGGCGGGTGGCTAGGGCTGGGGCCGCTGGGCTCTATTTTGCTGCTGCAGCGGGGCGGGTCACGGGTGGCTGTAAATGGAGCTTCATCTCACGGATCTAGATCCATGAGACGGTCTCACAAGAGAGTCCCTCAACTACAAATTTTTGCAACTCTTGAAAATACTGAGTGCAAACTGAAACTAAAAGTTCATTATATATTACAAGTTTATGATTACTTGAAGTTGGAAATAACTGTAGCCCTGAAAAAGTATGAAATACAGTGAGGTTGTGTTTGGACGAAAATATTTGGATTTGAGGGAAAATTTTGGAAAAAGGATTTCTAATGACTTAGGGCGCAATTGGATATGCTTTCATTTTGAAAATTTTTCTTTTACTAGAGAATAGTGGTAAAAAAAAATTGGAAGAAAAAATATGAATTTTGAGTGTGATTGGATGTGAGATGAAAAAGTAATGATGAAAGTTGATTTGATTTAAAAATAGTAAAATAATGATTGGTAGTTAGAAATGTGTGATTGAGTAAATAGTGAAATTTATGGGAAAATGTGTAATAATGATTAGTTTTTTGTGAAAAAATGTGTAGATGTGATTGGTAAGAAAAAAAATGAGAAAAAGTGAAAGTGAGAGAATAGTGTATTTTCTGAAAATTTTCACAAGCAATTGTATGTTTGGTTAAAAAAAATCTCCAGTGGAACAAAAATGACAATCGTTCCATATCCAATCGCAGCCTTAATATTAAATGAATTGGAAATTTACCACTATGATTTAAAAAAGGCTCCAAATACAAGATCAATGATAATTTTGAGATTACTAAAAAAACTCAATAAGTTTGTTGTTATAGATTTAAAATATGTAGCTTCAAAATACATTAATCCAAATGAAGCAAATGAAATCACAATATATTACATCTCTTTTATGCACTAGATGAGGGTAATTTTGTTTGTTGTTCTTTTTTCCTCAATTTTTCGTGTCTTTTCTGGAATTCTGTTTGGGAGGGGGGTGTTATCAACTCTACACGAATTCAGTTAGTTTTACTGTAATCCTTCAATTTGTGGTATTTTTTGTAATATGAAACTTAACTGAGTTTTGTAACTACCCAAAATTTTAAGGGTACTTTTTGTAATTAACCCTATTTTTTCAATAGTTATGCACACGTAGAATTTAAGAAGTCATTGTATATCACATGTACATATACTAGTAACCCGCTCGAGTATTGTACATATATTTTTATTTTTATATTATTATTTTATAATGATAATATCTATTAACATTAACTATTGTTTATTACTTTATGTTAATAATATTTGTATAAGGTAAAAAAAATATTTATCTATGAAGCTTATATTTTCAATTATAAACTTAAATGTCAACTCGTTCAGATTTATCTCCCAATCTATGCTCCTCTCTCTCTCTCTCTCTCTCTCTCTCACACACACACACACACACACACTACCTCTCTAAAAACAATTATTTATATAATTTGTGAGATATGTATTTTCATATTGTTCTAATATTGTTGAGAAAATGAATACTTCATGTTCTTAATCAAATATTTCCTTAACAGAAATGTACATACGACTTTTATTATCAATGGTAGACATGTAAGCGACATTCATCGATCCGATCATACTAGAACAACATGTAAGCGACATTCATCGATCCAATCATATGAGAACAACATTGTAACTTTGTAAGCTGATGTAACTTAATAACCAATCTCCGGCAAACAAAACCAATGTTGCTTTGGGCAAACTTCATAGCAGGCAAGATGCTTCAAGATTTTATCAACACAATCATGTTTAACGAATACATAATTGTACAACTCTCGGTTTGATTCCAGTTCATAAAATATGTCTCCTCGAATTCGGACCCATGATGCCCACCGAGACAAAGTAGGTCTGCTACGACACGAAAATGGCAATGACCATCAATGTCAACATTCTTAGTCCCAATAATATATTTATGTACATAGGATGGTATTTGATAAGTACTAACCGATACTCCTCAGCCTGTTGATGCACGACCTATTTGAAACACAACATTTTAAAATGCAGCCACTTTAGCAAAACTATGTTAATATTTACATCTATATAAAAAGAGAATATTTATCCGTAGCTTTAGTCTTGACATCGAAGTTAACCTATGAGGTTCATTCGAGGGCCAACATCATAGATTACTTCCTCACATATAAAACAACTATCTCTAATAGACTCCACATACTCAAACTTACTCGAGTCACACTTGGTTGATTTAGATTGTCTAGCTTTCCCGGACTTAGAATTACCAAGTTGTGAGTCTGGATTTTGGGCTTAATTAATGACATTATTGTTGGATTGGAAATCTCCACCAATCTTTTCAACATTAACAACCTCCCTGCTTTGGGTGCTTATTCAAATTTGGTGTGAAGATTACCGACACACTGAGTCCATGGAGACCCAATTTCGTGACCAACACCAAGATCATGTCTCTTACTTGGTAATATATCTAATTTTCTCCAAAATGCATCAACTTGATCAAGGGGAATTGGCTTCCAATATCACATATTCAGAAAGCTCATGAGCACAGGGGAATCCACATGTTTTTCTCAATGCTCACCCATATAACAAAGGGTCTACACTACCCTCGGTTACACATTTCATTTTGAAATACAATTTATTCAACGTATGTATAGACACCATACCTTGCAACGACATGAATATAATTGATTTGTTTTATGATAAACTATTTATGCTCTTCTCAAATGATTGTTTGATTGTATTGTGTGATGTTTCAAGAAAGGTGTGAATATGCCCCCAACATGTCTTGAAGTTACCTTGACTCGATGAAGCTATATTTTCAATGCTGCATGGTGACTCTCCTCCCTAAAATAGAATATAATTACTAATAATTTTAGGTATATATATGATAATATAGAAAGCAATGATGGGAACATTAAAATGAATTACCTATTTGTTGTGGTATTGTCGAAATACCTGATATTATTTGTCCAAACAGACACAAATCTTTTCTTGCAGGACCCCATCTATTGCTCCATTGTATATTGTATGACAAAATTGCGATATTCTATGACTTTCGACTGGAATCTTTTAATTAAGTCATAAAATAATGACTCAATATCTGCGATGACCAACCAATTCCAATACAACATAAACAAATTCCATTTCTCATTTGTGCGGAATATTTTCTTGCAATTTGCCATAATGTTCTTATTAATGTACCACCGACAAAGGAAACGTCTCGCAGTAGAAAATATTCTCTTAATTGCATTCATTATAGTCATTTCCATGCCAGTAACAATCACAGTGGGAAGAGAGGATGTCCATCAAGGATTTTAAGATTGTGCAAGCTCATGTATAGTTGTCTTCCACTCACACTCCAAGTTAGTGGCTGCAACAAGAATGTCACATGGGTCGATGTTACACCAACAATCTCCAACAAAAGTAACTTGTATATATTTGTCTTGTATGTGCAATCCATAACGATGATATTCAAATAACACGCAATAACTCAATGCTCGTTAGGTGAGCAAATAATATATCATTCATAATGTTAGCCATCTCACAATGCTTATGATAATAGAAATATCCACGCTCCTTCAATTCCTACATAAGCTGATGCATCTGTGATCGACCGTCACACTCTACAAATTTATTCTTCATACGACATTGTAGATAGTCCTTATTATCTATAAACTATTTTATAAACCCACAAAATATTATTCGGTCGAGTATTGTCGTGTGACATATCCAACACATATTCTTCCTCATTTCTGGATTATCGACCAACATATGAGTTATTGTGCAAGATGATTATGCACACCCCATTCAATGTCTAGTGTTCATTCTCCTTCAACTAATACTTACCTACCCCAGAACGAAATAGACTACCACACTTCTTTGTTTTGGTTTCTCTCTTAGTCATTTTTTTAACTTTGCTTACATAATATTTTTCAACATTTTCACCTTTTTGATTCACGGTATTACCCACTACGTTCACAACACGAAAATACTCGAGGTCTTGTTTTACCATGACCACTGTTCGACCTACTAATTACTATCACCATGCCATGTTTATTTCCTCTCTCACACTCCTAATCAAAACAAGAACCAAAAAGTTCGTATGTCGTGAACACGTGTGTAATCCATAACAACAGAAAGCTCTTCATCTTGAACAATCTCATCATTTCGAGGACCAACAACACTATAACCCGTAGGCATAGAGTTTAATTCATATTAAAAATAAGAAGAAAAAAAATCAATAATACTATATTACGTTAAAGCAAGAAAAAAGTTGCATGTTGCCGGGATCGTGCCTAACTTTACACATGCGGCAGGATAGGGATTGTGTCATATTTTATATGTGGCACGATGGAACCAATAATCGTGCCAGGTGTCGCACTGCTCAAGAAGAAGAAGAATGTGGATGGATTGGAGAAAAAAATTATACGCTTTAATAAAAGATGAAAGTGTATTTAGAGATTTGTGGTGTATTTAGAAGTTGTTTGTGTGCTAAATGTATTAGAGTCTTTTAAACTAATAATATTTTTAATGTTATAAGGAGATGGGAGTATTTAGAGGATTTGGGTGTGACCATCAGGATAGCGTTCTCTTCCCATAAATACCGCAACAAAACTCACAAATGACACCTACTTCTAACTTCCCACGGTGAGGCACAACACTCTCCCACTCGACTGAATCATGCATTAACTCCAATTCACTTTATTTAATCATGCATTATTTCCAAAGAACTAGACCGATGCTAAAAGCCCCACGCCATCATCAAGAAATTGAAGAAAACAAGCAGAACCGTTCAGTATGTACGCCAAATGGGGATCTTTGAATGATGTGTTTTCAATGTTTGAGGTGCGTCAAAGGAATTTGTAATTCACACATATATAAGTACACAGAGCATGATATGTCACTAGCGATGGTGAGAACTAGCCTTGTCCATTTTTTCATTTTTTTCTGCTATGAGAAGGAAAACTGCTCGATGAAAAAGTGAGCTCTAGCATTTTTGAGAAGTAGGTAGGAAATGGCTTTCCGCATAAATTTTATCAAAAACTAAAAAAAAAACTGTTTTCTGGAACGGGTTGCGCATTCAATCGCACCCTAACTTTCTCAATCCATGACTTTTGAACTGATTATTTATGCGTTGTGCAAGAAGCATTAAGAGATGAGTTGTTTTTCCTTTGTGCATAATATTTGACGTAAATTACTTACAAATTGGTACCTATGGAAGGAAAATTAATCTTTTTCCGGGAACACGCCTTTGATTGTGATTAGAAGGGACCCACACTTGAGTGACTTCTTCCATGATGGCTGATGCCATATAATTACTTAGATCTTTGAAAGATGGGTTTCTTTTTTTTTTTTTTTTTTTTTACTTAAAGGACATGTTTGATGTTAAATACAAAAGTGAGTATAGTTGAAATTGATCCAATTGATATGTGCTCCTGATCTCTTGTAGCAACTAGTTCAATTCACAGGGTTCAGCATTATGGTTGGTTCAATATAGAACAACTTTTTTTTTAGTCTTAATTATCTTGGGGCTCCAAAACTTACCATCTCAGGGAGCCAACCATGGTTGTAAGGCCTGTATTGCTATATCTTGTGATCGTTACGTGGAATGGTAGAGTTACCTTTAGGCATTCAGACCCTTAGGTTGCATTTGGATTGGAGGATTGGATTTAACGGAGGGATTTGGAGAAAGGATTTGAAATGACACCATTTAAGATGAAATAACTCAAAAAATAACTCAAAGTAGCAGCTCAAGCCATGCCAATCAAACAAGCTCAAATGGGTTTATTATTATGGCTTTGAAATTCGTAGCTTCAAATCCATCAACCCAAATGAAGCCTTAGTGTCTAATTATTTTAGCATTCTGCTACAGATGAATGGTAAAGTTCATCTTATGGTGGCTGCTAGTAAATTCAGCTTTAATATCTATAAACTTATCTAACTTGAAAGAAATCTCTAATAAGGTTCTCAGTCTCATTTGAAAAGCACTTTTCAAGTTAGAGGCATTGCACATCCCACTCCCTATATTTCCTAAATGAAGGTAATTGCAGGCTGCTGGTACGACTGATAATGTTATCTTCGTTTCCTTCTGTGTGGAGTTTCTTGACTGTAATAAAGAGAGGAGACTAGAGAACAAGCTGAATAAGATAATGAATATATATCAATTAAAAACTAGGTTTTAATTGTGGCTATTGGTGATTGTTCATGTGGCATGATGTCACTTGGTGAGTATTGTTATCGAGGAACTCCAAAATCAATATACCTTGTCGTGCAGTTCATAGTCAATGCAGCTTTTTTACGATTCTATATGATGTAGAAATACTATTGTTTTTGACTGTTGAGTGTTGGTTTGGTAAGGCATTCGAATTTATGAAAATGTAACTGACTGCCAATATGCAGGATTCCTGATATGTCCGCTATGAACCATCACTTCTCTTCTGATCTCAAAGTAGGGATACTTTAGAGTTATAATTACTTCACACCAACGACGAAACAAACTTTATTTTCATGAATTTAATAGCATTTGCACTCAACTTGGAAACCTGTCTTATATTGTCTCCACCATGTGAATTGATATTCTTGACAGATACCAAATTCTTCCTTGAAAATGAGAAAAATGACTGGAGGTACACGATAATGTTGCCTCACGTGGGGCCCGTCTTGCTGCTGCTGCTGGGATCTTAGGTATTCTCAAGAAATTGGGACGAGATACTGTAAGGGGTTGTTTGCAAACTCTTATAAAAGTGATTCTCAGCTTCTAGATGCAAAAAACAACTAATTTTTCTATTTAGCAGCTGAGAATCACTTTTTGTTTAGAGTTTATAAGCAGAGGGCAATTATAGCATTGGATGGTGGACTGTTTGAGCACTATAATGTATTCAGGAATTGTATGAACATCAACACTCTTTGATAGTTGCTGGGAGAAGTTGCAGATCTTGTTATCATTAAACATCCAAATGACGGTTGGGAATTGGAGAAGTCTAGGATTCCTGATCCTATTAACAGGCCAACAGTGAAGTTTCACATTCCAGTTGTTTACATTTTATTTTCTGGATTTTTGACTTCTTTAGGAATGAGATAGTCTTTCTCATTCTGTACCGTAGGAGAATAAAGCATATTCCGATTCATGGTCTGACAAGTGTAACATCCCACTATTTTTCTATTTGGATTTGTTAGTTATGGTCTTTAGGATTTTTAATCTTGGCCCGATATAAGAGAAATTTCAGTTTTATTTATTTTCAGATGGCCCAAACTTATTTTTAAAGGTCCGTTTTATTAAGCCCATATGAGTATCTTTGGATTTTTAAAATTTTGCATTATTTATTTTATTCATATTAGAGTCTTATTTCATTGAGATAAATCATTATTAGATAAAATACAATTTTTTTTATTAATGTGTATCCATTAGATTTGTCGTAAGATTTAACCTAATACATGGCGTAATACTCTCAATTCTCAGAAATTACGGATATTTCACAACTCTATATACACGTTCTCTGAAATTTACGGGGGTGTCCCCAATCATGGAATTTAATTGAGTTCAATGGAATTTAGAATTCCATAACATTTCAGGTGTCCTCAATTTGGATTTTTATGGAATCCATTAAATCTTGAGGTCCTCAACTTGGATTTTAATGGATTCCACGAAAATCCAGTATCCTCAAACATTAAAGGAATTTCATGGAATTCTTTTATAAATGGATTTTGGTGGATTCTTGTGGAATTATAAGCTAGATTTATGAAGGATAAATTCTCACATTCTCCCCTCGGAATTCAAATTCCATTTTTCAATAATAAATTCTGGCTATGGTATAAAAAGAACAAATAACATATTTTTCTCTCAATTACATCTCCCCACGCATCGTCTTATAATCTCAACAATTCAACACGTTCTACCTCAATTTTGTGAATAATCACTGTAGAGTAACTATAGTTGATTTGTCGTCTTATTTCAAATGCTAATATTTATAATTTTATCGATAAATTAATAAGAAAAACTATTGTTATAATAATACTTTACTTGAAATTATTGTTGATAAATTTTCATTATATACACATTGTTTTTGTGTTAGAAAATGTGGTTTAAAATTATTTGGTAAGATTTTGATCATCAATGTTGTTGTTGTTTATTGAATAAATATTTTAAAAATAGTTGTTTATGGAACTATTCCAAATTTTGATAATTTTAAATTATATTTTTGCAAAGTTTATGAAACTTTTTTTTTTGCTAATGACTTTCTTTCAATATTTATATTTTATATTTTTAATGATTATGATGTTATGCTACTAGTTTTATAAAAAATAATTAATTATATTTTTTTATAACATCCAACAAATTTCACTAAATTCCACACAATTCCATAGTATAAAATTACATTAGAATCTACTGGAATCCATATAGAATCCATAGAATTCTCTTAAAATCTATAAAATTCCATAACTTAAAAAATCCTTGAAAATCCATGTTGGGGACACCGTCCTTAGTTTTTGCACGTGAATTCAATTTTCAAGCCTATCTAGATAGATATTTAGAGATATTCAAACTCTCAATTCCACGTTCAGTTTTTCCCCTACAAAATCTCAATTCAGTTTCTTAATAAACCCACCTAATTCTCAATACTCTCACAACCTATTCTCACATCCCACAACCAACAATTCTTTTAGTTTTATGTTCATAACCCATCTCAATCATCAATACCAAATCAACTCGGAATCGCAAAGCCCCGCAACAGACAAAAATCAAAACTTGTCGGAACCTAGACCAATGAAACCCACCTCGCCGGAGAAATCCAAACCACCGCGCTACCTGCTCGCGCTGCTCGGTTCGCCAGTCACCGCTGGTGTGTGCGTGCGGAGTGTGCTCTGCGTGTCAGGCCGACGGGAATTTGAAATTTTGAGGGGGCTGATACAATTTTACGAAAAAGGGAGAAGAGTAGTCGGAGGGTTTTGAACAAATTTGAGAGCGAGAGACGAGAATCTGGGGATAAAGGAAATTGCTACGACTCTGTTCTGGACTAGGTATTCTTTTTTTTTTAAAACTCAATTTGAGAATTTCACGTTACTTTTCCATAAGTTCCAGTTTTGTCCCTTTTACATATTTTTATTTCTATTTCACAAAATAATGACTACTGACTCTATTTCTTTAAGAAGTTAACTGATTTTAACCTTATTCCATTTTAATGAGTTAACCAAACTTGACCCTACAATAGCTCTGAAGGCAATTCAAATATCCTTCATCCAATTTCATATCTTTTTTTTTTTTAATTTTCTTTATCCGTCTATTCTTTTACAATTACTTTATATACTATATTATTTATTAATTATACTTTATAATTATATTATTTAGTAACTATACTTTATAATTTATCGTAAGAAATGAGGAATAAGATTATCGTATTTTTCTACATTATCGGCTCAGTTTCGGGATTATTTAAGGTGGAGATATTTTCTATTCAAGAATTGTTTGTCTTTATTAAATGCTTCAGTATATGTGTTTTCGTTTATGCAAGAATGTGAAAGGAAACCATGTTAGTCGTAGTCGTAAGAAGGTCCGGGATCAAAAGTATCCTCGGGGTGAACCTGCAGTGCTATATTAGTCTGGGGTTGTAAGAAGGTCCGGGATCAAAAATATCCTCGGGGTGAACCCGCAGTACTTAGTCAGGGGCAGTAAGAAGGTCTGAGATCAAATGTATCCTCGGGGTGTACCCGCAGTACTATAGAGTAACTGACAATACAAGGTAAATTACATGTTGAATGTTTATGATTATGCCTATGTGTTGTATTTAATTTTGACAAACGTGTCCCCACGGAGCGAGTTGAAAGCTCACCCCATATTTATTATACTTTTCAGGTTGAGGAACCTGAGTGAGGATTGGAGGCGGTGGATGCGAAAACAATAAATTTTAGTTAATTTTAATTTTAGAAATATTTTATTATTGTCAATGCTTTTAACTTTTCCATTGAATGCTAGAATTTTATTTTTAAAAGTTGTATTTTAAATTAAAGTACTTTGTTTACTTGAATGCAAATTTTAATTTTAGGCTATCTTTCATAAAATGTTTTCGTTCATCGAATTACTTGGATTCTAGTAGTTTTTGGTCGTTATAAGTTGCACATCAAATTTTTATAATTAGACTATGTTTTATAAAATTAGAGTAGCGCACTGAAAGTATGACGGATTATTTGGGTTTATTAATAAAGACGATTCTACTTGCATTTGAGATATGTCTTATTCATGCGGTTTTAAATACGTTTTCTTATTAAATTAAGTTTGATGACACCCGAGCCGAGCTGGAAGAAATTGATCCACGCCATCGATCGACACATATCCGAAGTAGGCGACTGCGGGTGACGTCAACAATGATGTCGGCGACGACACGTCACGAATTAGGCTCACCCGCTAATGAGCCCAACCGCTACCGAGCCCAACCACAACACGGCCGCCGAGCCCCGAGCCAGAGCCCAAATTTCAATATGAAACGCGCACGCGCGACAACCTCATAAAAATAATCACACGCCCATGCTTAACGCTTTATTGGTATCAGAAACCGCCACATGTCGAGAATTATGAAGAGAAGTCGACAAGTGGCAAGTTTTGATCGACATGCACAACTATAGAGGACATGTGTCTTTCTTTAATTATTTTACTAATTAATGAATAGTTAGTGAAAAAGATGACTATTGTAAACCCACTTATTCAAGGGGTATAAAAAGGCTGAAAGACAGAAAAATAAGAGAGAGAGGAAAAAGAGATAAAAAAGGGTTGTAAGAAAGACCGACCCCAATAGTTCGGCTCGGCATTGTGTAAAAAAGCGTGATTAGCCAAAAATAAATATACGTTACGCACGCTTATATTTCCACGTGTTAAATCCTTTACATATTTTTGTTTGTTGACCAAAACGCACGTCAACAAATTGGCGCTAGAAGGAGGGCCCGTATTGGTCCAGTCAGAGTTCCAGTTCAAAAGCAAGTGAAATAAAAACCAGGTAAAGTTTAACGCTTAACCTTTTCATAATAGACAAAAATGAGTCAACTGTCGAGAAATGCCCGTTTGATCAAGAGCAACATTTGAACAACCAACCTGGCCGACTACGAATGGCCAAAATATGCTCCAAACGGAGCGGGGAGCACTACTTTATTTCCTTTTGCTCGGCTAATTGCCAACCCAACTTTTGTACAAAGAAATGAACCAACTTATATCACAAACTCTCGCTACCACAAACTCTCAAGCACCTCATCCACTCCTTGCAAATACTAACCCACTCAACCCACAACTAAATGTTAACATTAATCCTCAAATTCCCGGACTTCCTCATCACGAAGCCCAGAAGCGATTCGAGTAATGAACAACATGAGGAGGAGCAAAGTCGTATAGCGAGTCATTTCCGAGCAAACGCGACATCGTCATGCCCACTCGGTGTTCGCGGACGACCGAGTTGATCCTTTTTGCCCGGCTCGACGATAAGTTCTCGGCTCGGAGTTTCCTGGATGAGCGGGAGCACTCGAGGTCAATCGAGTCCAAGGCCCTAGCTTATGGCGAGAACGGAAGTAGAAATACACCGCTTGCGTCGTCGTAACGAATTGGAAGGCGGTCCGGATGGCGAAGATCTCAAGACCGCCCCAAGTAATGAGCCACCACTGCTCCGCCATTTTCCCTCGAATTCTCGCGACCCCATCTGCTACGCCAAAGTTGAAAATTCCCAGGTCGGTCTCTATAATGGGAAACCGACCCGACCACTCACGCTCACAAGTACTTAGCATGGATGGAACTATACGATCCAAGCGATGCCATCCTCTCGCAGGCCTTCCCCGACTTTGGGCGACCGAGCCCACCGTTGGTTTAGGACCACGCCACGGGGATCCATTCGGGCATGGGGGATCTCGGCCTCCGCCTTTACGACACATTTCTTAACGTCCAAAGTCCGAGCCGCACCTAAAGACTCCTCGTAAACATCAAACAAGGAAAGGACGAGCCCTGAAAAGTTATATTTCTCGGTTCAATAAACAAGTTCGAGAAATGGAACCGGTGTCGGATGATGCCATTTTGATCGCGACCATGGGCCGGACTAGCCCCGAGACTTGGTTCAATTACTCCATCCACGAATCGGGGGCGACTTCGTACAAGAATTTCTAGTCCACGCGAACGCCATATTTGTGCGGAAGAAGCCATGGCAAGTAACCGCCCGAGCACCGACAAGGGGGGCGTAAGAAAGGATGGAAGGAAAGAACCGAGGTTGGGTCGGGGGTCGGGATTCCACCGTTCTCGGAAAACCCGACCACCGGATTTAGGGCTCGCCAAGAGACGAGAGCCGAAGTCGCCGCTACAGGAGTACTTTGACCCACACCCCATCACCATATGGAATGAAGTACAGGTCTCGAATTTGTTGCCTCCGCTCGCCTTTGAAAATTGAGTCGTCAAAATTAGATTTGCGTCGATTATGTGCCTATCATAAATCGATAGGTCACGATCTTCGACGAGTGCCGAGATCTAATTAGGAAAATTATGCGGGTTGTTCGGCAGGCGGTCTTAAAAGGTACGTTCATGAGCTACCGCCCCACCCCAAGATCGGCTCAAGTGTCAACCCGGAGCGCGTAATCAATCCATCTCTCCCGCCGCCACCCCCGAAAAACCAGGGGGGGAGATCCTCATGATGTCGAGTGTCCGTCGAATCAATACCAACACAAGAGAGGATAGACGCTCCAACAGAAAAGAAAAGCCGATGTTAGGCAGTAACCAATGCCGAAAGACAAGTTCGGGTGGCGGAAATCAAGGAAGGCCAACCCACCGCCACTTTGTGTTCTCGGATGTGGATGCCGACCAGGTGGTCCATCCTCATTCTCGACCTCCGTCATTCTGCACCGATTTTGGGTATTCCGGTTCCGCGAATTTTGATCGACACGGAAGCTATTCGTCGATCATTTATGTCCGAGCATTTCAAGATTAAACGTGGATGATAGTTATATCCGTCCATGCAACGATAAAGATTCTGGGGTTTGGAGGAGGAAGGATAGTCCCGCTCGGGAAGTTGATTTGCCCATCCAAATGGGACAAGGTTTGCATAAACGACTATCATGACAACATTCAAAATAATCAATGCCGACTCGAGTACAATGCTATCATTGGGAGGCCATTGCTTTATCATATAAAAGCAAATTTTCAATATATCATTTTTGTATAAAATTCCCAACATCCGATGGCGAAGCTATACATAAAGGGAATCAAAGGGAGTCACGAGTGTGCTCTTTAAACTCCGACCGGTGGAGATTAACGTGGCGGAACAAGACAAACCAAATGGAACCACACAAGACAATCCCCGCCCAAGGAGGAGTCCGAGCGGAAAAATGTTTGCTGTTTTGAGAGAGTACAATATGATGTTAAACCCGAGAAAGTGCACATTTGGAGTCGGCTCGGGTAAATTTTTGGGGTATATGGTCACCAAAGGGGAATCGAGGCTAACCTGACAAAATAAAAGCCATCACCGACCTAGAATCCCCAAACTCAAAAAAGGTACAAAGCCTAACAAGCCGATTGGCCGCCCTTAACCGATTTGTTTCTCGGTCCACGAGACAAGTGCAAACCTTTCTTTGAAATTATAAAGAAAAGCAAAAATTTTGAGTGGACCGAGCAATCACAGATTTGCCTTTGAATCCCTCAAACAAAGACTCCTCTTCAATCCCTATATTGCAAAAACCGACCCAGGGAGGACTTGTATTTGTACTTGGCGGTATCCGAATACGCCATCAGCTCGGTGTTAATCAAAGCTAGATGGCTCTATTCAACATCCATTTATTACACCCGATCAAGCGTTACATGACGCGAGCTCCGTACCCACCAATGGAAAAGTTGGCTTATTCATTAATCACCGCGCGCGCAAACTCCGTCCATATTTCCTAGAACACAAGATTATAGTATTGACGAACTACCCACAATAAACAAGTATTACACCGACCGATACTTACGGTGGATGATTAAGTGGGCCGTCGAACTCGATTAGTTTGACATAATATACGAACCACGCACCGCAATAAAGGGACATGCTTTAGCCGATTTTGTGGCGAATTCACATCTTCCATACGATTAGAAGTTATGGAAGACCAAGAATGGAAATTATTCATTGACGGCTCTTCCACTACAAAGCCGAGCGGGGGCGGAATCGTGATAATCGATCCAAATGAAAATGCTCTTTGCTCGGCCATACGATTTCGCCTCCCGCAACGAACAACGGCCGAATATGAGGCGCTCTGGCGGCTTAGATATGGCAAATCTATGGGCCTAAAACAACTATTGGTGCACATCAATTCTCGGTTGGTCGTTCATCAAATCAACGGCGAGTACGGCGAAAGAGCAAAAATTGCACAATATTTGGATTTGGTCAAGAAAAGATTATCACACTTTAAAACAAAAGTCTTACACGTGCCCCGAGCCGAGAACATGCAAGCAGATGCCTTAGCTCGGCTCGGCTCGATCCCAGGGGGGCGGGTGCCATCACGGATGTCACCGTCACACACAACCGTCTCCGCCCGTCACTTGGTGCAAAGAAAATATATACAACCAAAACCGCCGAATGACTTGGATGACCCCAATCATTCAAGTATTTAGAGAAAGGAGTTCAACCCGAAAACAAAGCGAGGCCGTAACACTACGAACTCAAGCGGCTCGGTTTACACTAGTAGACGGCATCCTATACAAACGAGGATACTCCATCCCACTCCTACGTTGCCTTTCCGAGACATGCAGATTATGCACTTCGAGAGGTTCATGAGGGAATATGCGGCAACCACGCCGGGCCAAACGTTGGCCTATAAATTAATACGGCAAGGATACTCATCGCCATCCCTAAGAAAGGACGCAACCGACCTCGTCAAAGATGTGAGAGGTGCCAAAGATTTGCACCACAGTCGATATCATCCTCGAACAACTTACTTCCGTATTTAGCCCATGGCCGTTTGCCAAATGGGGAATGGACCTCATCGGACCACTCCCCACCGCAAAGGGGGCGTCAAGTATGCCATTGTGGCGGTGGATTATTTCACAAAATGGGCGGCGAGCCTCCGCAAAAATAGATGAAGAAAAGATTGTGAGCTTTGTATGGAAATCTATTATCTGAGATTCCGGATACCACATTCGATTGTTACGACATAATGGGAAACAGTTCGACAACCGAAGGTTTCAAATTTTTGTGAAGGTTTCCGCATAAAAAATTATTTCTCAACTCCATACCACCCCCAGTCGAACGGACAAGTTGAGGCCGTTAATAAAATACTCAAGTATACCTTGAAAGCGAGATTGGAGGAGTCTAAAGGCAATTGGCGGAGGAACTACCCGGTGTACTATGGTCATACGAACGACACATCGAGCGACCGGAGAAACACCTTTTTCTTTAGCTTATGGAGCCGAGGCGGTGATTCCTGTTGAGATTGGAGCCCCTACCTTCGTTGCAATGCAAATTTTTCTCAAGACGTGAATGAGGCCGCTCCGAGCCGAGCTAGACTCCTTTCGAAGAAAAAAGGTGCAAAGTGCAGATGAAAAATGCAAAGTGTATAAACAAAGGAGTGAAAGGTACTACAATTCGAAAGTAAAGGAAAGAAGATTTCGTGTCGGCGATCTTGTACGAAAAATATAACGGGCATTCAACCCACCATTGAAAGCCAACCAGGAGGGCCCATTTCGGTCGACCACGTCTTATCCGGTGGGCGTACCAGCTAGAATATTTGAGTGGAGAAAAATTTATGCATCCATGGAATGTAGCATACCAAACGGTATTATCAATAAAGATCTCGGTCTATGATCCGGATAGATTCCAAAGAATTATCCTTTCATCTGGTATTTCGTGAGCTCTCTAAAGGAAAACGAAGTTTTTACTCACCACGGCTAAAGACTTGGTTACGCACCGAGCACAATATCAAGACTTGGTTACGCACCGAGCACAAAATAAAGACTTGGTTACGCACCGAGCACAAAATAAAGACTTGGTTACGCACCGAGCACAAAATAAAGACTTGGTTACGCACCGAGCACGAAATAAAGACTTGGCCACGAACCAAGCACAAAATAAAGACTTGTTACGCATCGAGCACGAAATAAAGACTTGGTTACGCACCGAGCACGAAATCAAGACTTGGCCACGAACCAAGCACAAAATAAAGACTTGGTTACGCACCGAGCACAAAATAAAGACTTGGCCACGAACCAAGCACAAAATAAAGACTTGGTTACGCACCGAGCACCAAAATCAAGACTTGGTTACGCACCGAGCACCAAAATCAAGACTTGGTTACGCACCGAGCACTGAAATCAAGACTTGGTTACGCACCAAGCATAAAGTAAAGACTTGGCCACGTACCAAGCACAAAATAAGGACTTCGATTCTGTAGAGCGCAATAAAGACTCGGTTCATACACAAAATTTCAAATACAAAATAAAGGACAGGTTTATATACCGAGTACAAGAATCAATTAAGGCGAGCAAATCCTTATTCAAGCACTGAAACCGAGCCCCGTGATTGGGAATATAAAAGGAAAAAAGAAGACAGTAACAATCTTACAAAAAGGAAAAGAGCCGAGCATCTACAAAAACTTGAAACACATACACAGGTGAGGAAAATAACAATTCATTTCTACTTCAAAAGTATTTACATAAGGAGGCCGGAGCCCATTACATCTCGAGGCACGAAGCCAAATTACCTACCTAGGGGTACATATGAAAGCATCAAGACTGAGCAGGGGGCGGAATTTCGACGGCACCGCTAGAGGCGACTTCTTCCACGTCCGGAGGAGGAGAGCCCTGCGCATTAGGAGCCTCGGCAAAGTTCGGCCGAAGGGTATCGAGATCGGCCTCCCGGGAGGGCCGGATCTTCCTCAAGTCGAACAAAGAAGACGCCCGCCCTTAATTAAATCAAGAATTTCTCGGAGGTCGGGTCGCATGGCCACAGTTAACATGAATGCATACTCCTCGAGTCTTTGTAAGCTTTAACGGCCTCTCTACGAACTTCTCGGTTTGCGACGGGCGGTTTCTTCACCTCCTGCGTACATCGGCTAGACGCCTCTCCATTTCCTCGGCCCGGCAATGGCAAAGACGTTCGATTCGGCGACCTTAACCCCGAGCTCTTCTTCACCTTTGCGGGCCCGATCTCGCTCCGCGCTCGGCCTCGCAGCGCCTCTCTCTCGAGTTGGCCCGAGCAGTAGCCTCATCCGCTGAGTCTTAAAGATTCTTGTACCCCTTGAAGGGTAGCATAAAGCCTTCCCGCAGTCTCCGTGCCGCCTTTCCAGTCGGCATATTTTTTCTCTAGCTCGCGAGTTCCCCAACCGCATGCCATAAGAGCCAATCATCCGCCCCATACATGGCCATGGCATACTTGAATTTGTTCTTCGGTCGATCTCCGAGCGGCACTGCTCGATACCTTTTGTCCAGGCACGAGCCGAACACTCATCGCGGCCCGACCGCCCCGGTAAGACTCTCGTTTGCTCCTCCGCGTCGGCGTGGCACAAATGAACGAATTCCACAAACCATCGAGGCGTAGTCCAATCATTCCTCGCAATATTCATCCCTCACTTGACTTGGAGGGATGAAGTGACCTTCCCTGAGGGTCATCCGAGAAAGTTCGCGGACCTCCTCTTCCTGGGGGCTCGTTCGGGATGTTCGGTACCGCTTCGACCAACCCCTTCGGCCCGATCGGGCTCCTCCATCACAATTCCTCCTCTTCTCCTTTGAAGAGGAGGCTGCACCGCCTCTCGCACCCCATCGCCAGGACGTTTACCGCCCGGATATCTTCTCTCCGAGCCGCCTCCACATCCGCAGTTGATCGGCGATTGCCGAGTTTCGCCGCGCGGCCGTGTTCCCCGACACTGCGAAGACGTGCATGTAAATCCAAGCCGCGCCCTACACAAAGCAACCACGTTTAGAAGATTAAAAGAAAACAAAATGACATTCCAAAAGGAAGCGTGAAAAAGATAAATGTTTACCTCGAACGGCAGCGGCGCACTCGGTGGCTCGAGTCGCGTTTGCCCTACGGGCGGCGATGATCGCCCACGCGCTAGCCGTCGCTCGCTCGCTCTCGCTCGGCCGCTCCCCGGAAAATGGGTCCGTACTTGTTCATTACCCGGAGGATCTGCCGAGGCTCTCTCTCAACCTCCACCTCTGCTCAGCCGCCTCATCCCGAGCCGCCCCTCGGTCTCGGGTCGGCGGGCGAGCAGCCTCAAGCCGCCAAGGCCAAATTGGCCTCAGGTGGCGATCTCTCAATCCGCTTTATCTCTGCACCTGGCCTGGATATTCTCCACTGCGGATGAAAGTGGCCGACAAAGGCCCTTTTGATGCGCGTTCTCTACAAAGGTAAAAAGACACAAGTCAATCACAAAAAGAAACGATAAATAGCAAAAGCGAGAGAAGAGAGAAAGGATATAGACTTACTATAATCAAAAACAAAATCAATGATGATAAAGGACGATGTCTCCCTTCCTTCGCCCGTTCTCCACGCGAGCTTGCCACTCGCCGCTCACCCGAGCCATTTTTCTTTCCAATCCTTCAACGATGAAGGAAGACCTTCCACTAAACTATCCGGATACCCCAATCGGGTTTGTACGTAATACCATCCGGACGGTGACCTTTTGATGAAGGAGTCGCCGCCGGCATTTAAGAGTTCATTCATCTCTTTGAACTTAGGGCGAGGGTACTTCTCTGGTGAAACATCACCAAGAGGCCAATAATCCTACCCCACGTAATGGGATGCACTTGGGTTGGATGCATACCCCACTTGCAAAGCCACCGCGTGAGAAAAACCGCAGCGGGGAACCGCATCGAATAGAATCTCAAGGTATGTATACCCACGCAACCCACGGGCGGGTCTTGGGGACCTCAGCCATCCGGTACCCAAATGGATACCACTTGAATACGATACCTTCAGCCGAGCTCTCCCATCTCTCGAGCATCGGATGCTTGGGATATCGTTTATATCGCTCGGCGTCCACCGAGACTCAACACGAAGGCGAGGGCCTCCTCCTTGCCGGCGTCGCCATTACGATGACCCATAGGCCTTTGTTGCCTCTCTCCGCCTCGAATCACCGGAGGGTTCGTTTACCCGTTCCTCTTTATCACGCTCCGGTTCCGATGGGTCCATATTTTCTTCTTCTTGCTGGTACTGTCTAGAATCAACACTTGGCGATTCTTCGTTGGAACTTGCTTGTGCCAGTCCGGGCTGATACACCGTTCCTCTCTAAAGACGGTCACCGGCGTCGGATTAAAGATAGTATGAGTCCGCCCCAAAGACGCCCCGCTCGTGGAGAATCCGGAGAAGATATCTGAATAATGCTCGGACTATGAGACGGAGATCGCCGTGCTGGTGAGAAAGAAACAGAAGGTTCAGAGGGAGGATCTTCAATTTCAACCTCTACACTATAACTACGACTCCTACTATCCTCAAAAGAAGACATTTATAGGTAAAGGGAGAGTATTTCGAAAAAATACCTAAGTTCGAAGTCTCTGAACTTAGGAAGCCGACCCGAAATTTCTGCTCGTTTTTAGTTACTTTAGCTCAAAGGTCAATGGTTGCGAAAGTGAAAAATGGGGGGAAACAAAGGTATTTATAAGTGGGGTTCCTCGATAAACGAGGCGTCTATTCGAAAAGACACACCTTTTAAAAACTCAAAAGCCGTCAAACATGTCAGAAAACGTCGCGTCCCCACGCCCGCCGAGAATCGACGCTTTTTGGGTTCCTGCGCAAGATTGGTCCAACCACAAGATACCACGTGTCTGTCATTATGGCAACCCAATTAATGCGCCGTTTCAAGCATTAATCGCTACGCGACAGGTGCCAGCAAAGAACAAAACCTTTGAGAAATCTGTTTCCCCATTAAATGTTCATCATTAGCATTTAAAGTTTAACTCCGACTTCAGAAATTCTTCTCTCGGAATCAAACTTGGGGGCCTTTGATGACACCCGAGCCGAGCTGGAAGAAATTGATCCACGTCATTAGTCTGACACATATCCGAGTAGGCGACCTGCGGGTGACGTCAACAATGATGTACGACGACACGTCACGAATTAGGCTCGCCCGCTACCGAGCCCAACCGCTACCGAGCCCAACCACAACACGGCCGCCGAGCCCCGAGCCCAAATTTCAATATGAAACGCACGCGCGACAGCCTCATAAAAATAATCACACGCCCATGCTTAACGCTTTATTGGTATCAGAAACTGCCACATGTCAGAGAATTATGAAGAGAAGTCGACAAGTGGCAAGTTTTGACTGACATGCACAACTATAGAGGGACATGTGTCTTTCTTTAATTATTTTACTAATTAATGAATAGTTAGTGAAAAAATGACTATTGTAAACCCACTTATTCAAAGGGGTATAAAAAGGCTGAAAGACAGAAAAATAAGAGAGAGAGGAAAAAAGAGATAAAAAAAAGGGTTGTAAGAAAGACCGACCCCAATAGTTCGGCTCGGCATTGTGTAAAAAAGGCAGTATTAGCCAAAAATAAATATACGTTACGCACGCTTATATTTCCACGTGTTAAATCCTTTACATATTTTTGCTTGTTGACCAAAACGCACGTCAACAAAGTTATTTGTATAATTTGAAAACTGGGGCGTTACAACAAGGCTTTCAGATTCCCTTTAGTGCAGTCCCATGAATGGATGGTCTTTTTCAGTGCCAACCACTTGGAATCTTTCCTCATTGATGGAATCTATGGGCACTAGTGTAAATCATTTGCGTGACGACATTGAAAATAAAGGTAGATAAAAATTGCTCATGAATTTTAATTGTCTCGACTCCATCTATTCAGGTTTTTAATTCCTAGTGTAATAATGAGAATTAAAATAAATGTGGCATGTCTTGTAAAAAATTTATTATAGTTTGATTTTCCCAAAGAAAGCTTAATGTATTATGTGTTTTTTCTCCCATGTCTGGTGGTTTTATTCTACATTGGTTGTTTACTGCAAGTAATCCTGAGGCCTGACGTTGTCTTAAAATAATTGCTTTCTGTCGGCTGCTTCTTTCTTGTATGCAGTGGAATAGGGTACTCTGGTTGTAAAACAACTTTGGCGTTAATTTAAAGAAACTCTGGGTCCATATTTTAACTTGGATTTAGCAGTTCCATTCATCTGAACTTGGTTTCTGATATGACAATCATAATGTCATGATTTGAGTTGTGGGATTTTCTGTTTTAGATTCATGAGATTTATGATAACAGAAAATCCAATCTATGCTTATTTTTTCTGTTTATTCGACTTTCGATCTTCTAGAACCATGTATGATACATTGCAGCTGATTGACAATGCTGTTCATTTTCTCGCGACTCAGCTGTAAATAATTTGCGTACATCTAAGAGTGAGATAGCATCTCTAGTATCACTTCTATTTCTATGCCTGCGTAATGTGTATTTTACAATACATCTGTCTATCAGAGGAAAAGAACCCGGGAAGCTAAGCTGAGAGCATCACCGCCTGTTATGTTCATTTAAAGATCTCACAACCAACTATGAAAGCTCTATACATGTCCATTCTAACACATCATCAAACAGAACTGAACACACTGTCATCACTTTCAGATGACCTATCAGACTTGGAGTTGTGGAGGAGAGGAGCAACATCGTACTCGTTCCTGTTTGTCTTCTCCTCTGACGCCGGGCCTTTGGCTACAACGAAGCAAGATTTGCAAAACGCTCGTTCATGGCTGGCCTGTTCGAAGGCAATGTGCTGGTACAGATCAATCCCAGCTTCAACACTGTGTTTATTTCTTCCAAGTAAAGGGGCTCCTTTATATCCTCATCCAATGCATCATCTATTGGTTTGCCTTCCTGAACGTGACGCCATGTCCACTCAACAACGGATGATGTTTCGTCTCCATTATGAGCCTCCCTTCCAGTTATCAATTCGAGAAGGACGACACCAAAACTGTACACATCAATCTTCTCGTTCACTCTTCTTGTTTGTGCATACTCTGAAATTTAACCATAATGTGAGTTTTCAGGGAAAAGGAGTTGAAGAACAAATTAGGGGATAATTTCAATTTAGTACCTAAACTATACATTGTTTTCACTTTTGGTGCCTCACATTCAGGTTATATCCAATTTGGTACCCCATCTTTTACTTTTTCATCGTCAAGTTTGGTACCTCATGTTTTATTTTTAAAATCACTTGTGATACTGAATGTGGCTAGTCATTAAAAAGTAAACCATGGGGTACCAAAATTGATATATCCTGAAAGTGGGGTACTAAAAGTGAAAACATGGTAAACTCTAGGTACTAAAAATAGAATTATCACAACAAATTAGCTAAGAAACTGAAATAAAAGCTTACCAGGAGCCATATACCCAAAAGAGCCGGCCACAACTGACATCGTATTAGGCTCCCCATGCTTGACCAACATTCTTGCTAGGCCAAAATCTGCAATCTTTGCATTGAACTCAGAATCTAACAGGATATTACTGGATTTTACGTCCCGATGGACAATTGGTGGTGAGCAGTGATGGTGCATATAGCAGAGCCCATGAGCAGCTCCAATTGCAATGTGCAGTCTCTTAGGCCAGTCCAAGACAACATGATGGACTGAACCTGAGATGCTATGTGGTCTCTTTTTCCCATGAAGCCATCTATCCAAACTACGGTTTTCCATGTACTCGTAGACAAGAAGCTTCGAGTTCTCACTCGAAATGCAGCAAAGCAATTTCACTATGTTGGAATGCCGAATCGTGCCCAATATCCGAACTTCTGCTAGGAATTCCTTTTCGAGTTTCTGATCTAACTTCACGTCATCCCAAATTTGCTTAACAGCAACATATTCGCCCGAGCGGTGGTTTATGGGGACGCGGTAAACTCTCCCCGATCCTCCTTTTCCGATTTGGTTGTCATCTATCAAACTCGATAAAATGTTTCTTTCTGTGAAATTTAGTCTCTGGAATGAAGTGAGCTTCCAAGTTGAGTCTTTTACGTGCTTTCGCTTTCTGTAACTTCTCCTCAAATATATTGTATATAGGACGGCCACTAGAAAAGCCACTGCAGCTAAACTTGAGACCGCAGCAATGAAATGAGACGAAAGCCTGTTCGACTTTCTAGTTTTCGCACGATTACAATTGGTGAGGCCTAATGATGGGATATTGGAACAAAGTCCAGGATTGTTCAAGAAGCTGCTGTCAAAAGCTGCATTTTCAAACTCACCTGGGATTCTCCCAGAGAGCCTATTGGATGAGAGGTTGAGTGAAGATAGTCTCAAAAGACCAATTTCAGGTGGAATTTGGCCCGAAAAAGCATTTCGTGATAAGTCCAAGTACAGGAGGTCAGGCAGAAGGCCGAATGCTGCTGGAATTTCACCGGAGAGTTGATTTCTACTGAGATCCAAAGTTGTCAGAGATCTCCATGAGATTATATCCGACGGAAGGTGGCCAGAGAGTTGATTGCCATCTAGCGAAAGAGTAGATAGTAATGGAAGAGCCGTCAATTCCTGAGGTATTACACCACTTAATGAGTTATTACTCGCTCTGAAAACCGTCAGTCTCTCCCAAGAAGATATTCCAGCTGGAATAGGACCCGAAAACTTGTTGTGCATCAGCTCGAGCAATGCTAATTGAGGGCCTATTTTATCTGGAAGCTGACCAGCAAATAAGTTGCCGCTTAGCATCAACCTTATTAAATTTACAGATGTCCATAAACCGTCAGGGATTTTACCAGAAAACCGGTTGTCATCAACTCGAACAATTTCCAAACTGTTGCAATCACCGAGAGAATCTGGGATTTCACCCGTCAGCTTGTTTTCAAAGGCAATCACCCCTCTCAATACCTTATTTGCACACAGATGCTTCGGTAATTCACCGACAAATTGGTTTGCGGAAATTTGGAACGTTTTCAGCGGTGAGTATCGACCAAAATCTGGTGGCAATTGGCCCGACAGATTATTGGTGTACAGCACTATATCTACAAGCTGTGGTAATGTACCTAGGCTTACAGGCACTTCACCAGACAATTGATTGAAAAACAAAGCCAAACCTGTCAGGCTCGTCAAATTTCCGAAATCCTCCGGGATCGTCCCTGTCAAGGTATTATTCGAAAGATCAAGAACCTGCAGTTTCAAGGCTTCGACTCTCCGAGGAATAAAACCAGACAAGCTGTTTTTGTAAAGAAACAAGAAAGTTAAGTTGTTGAGAAGAAAAAGACCATCAGGAATACTTCCACTCAATTGGTTTACAGATAAATCCAGATATTCCAGAGCTGACATATTCCCAATAGCATCAGGGATTTCTCCGATCAAATTCGCTTCCGTCATCCAAAAATTTCTCAGTTTCGTCAGGTTACCGAAACTTGACGGGATCGATTGAGGTGCAAACGCATTATAGCTCAAAACCAGCTCTTCGAGATTCGACAGGTTTCCGATTTCTGGCGGGAAAGAACCATTGAACAAGTTTGTGACGAGTTGAAGGCTCGTTAGACTCGGCAAGCTCCCAATGGCTGGAGGGATATCGCCCGTGAAATTATTGACTCCCAAGTTTAAGTATCGAAGACGGGACGAAAGCCGATTTATGTCATCGGGGATTGCGCCGATGAAATAGTTTGTCGAGAGGTCCAAGTATTCGAGCTTGGAGCAATTGTAGAGAACCGTAGGGAAAAATCCAGGGATGTAGTTCCATTGGAGATCGATGTAGGTGAGGTTATTGAGGTCGCATATGGACGGTGGGATTGTCTCGGTAATGCTTCCGTTGATGATCTCGAGTCTCGTGATCGAACCGTCGGTGCACATGATCTCCGGCCAGGTGCAGTGGTCGGAGGACGGTGTCCAGTGGCTGAGGGAGGGGGGATTGGACCAGTGTTGTTTGAGAGTAAGGAGGATTGTTTGTTCTTGATTGGGATTGTTGTTTTGTGTGTTTCCATGGAAGGGTAGGGTGAAGAGAAGAAAGGTAAGGATGTTGAGGTGGATTTGGGAGGATGATGGGGTGTTTTTGGTCATTTTGAGAGGTGGGCATGTGGTTTACAAGTTCAGATTGTTGTGCTAATGGAGAAGAGAGATTGTTTTAGGTGGTGACTGGTGAGGATTGTGGAGTTGTGATGTGAAAACTGAAGCAGAGAGGAAGTTGGGTAAAGGATATCAGCAGTTGACTTTGAAAACTTTTAAAGTTTGAATGTTCAATGTTGTTGTCTTTTTTACAATTCTCTAGTTTTGGATCATTCTCTTGTTTTTTGTTTTAATAATTATTTCATTAATTTATCCCTCTAGGCCTTACTCCCTATTATGATGAAGGAAATGAGTCTGGGGACCTGACACACTCTAAACCTGTTTAATTTGGAGCGGGTTTTAATAGTGTAAATGGTGGAGATAAGGTCTGAATTTTAATTACGATCAAACTCGACCCGACCCGACGTTTTGTTTTTTGATTAGCTTAAATTTTATTTAAAAATTATTTTCTTACAAAAATTAATAGTAGTTTTTGTAGAAAAAATGTATGTTTAAAAATATTTTCAAAATTTTAAAACGGGTATAAGGGTCTTACCCGCTAGATCAGAATTTGAGGTGAGTTTGAGTTTGAGTCCTTAAAAATGTCAAGGGGTCAGATTTCGGATGTTAGTCAGTCGTAAATTACTATCTCCAAAGGAGATGAAAACATGACCTTGTATTACAATGTCACTCATTCATACTACAATTTAGTGTTTGAAACCATGTCCTTCTTGTGATTAGTAATGGGCAGACCCACTATGCTACTAAATTGGTAGTAGTTTTTTTTTTTTATTTAAACACCCACAAGGGTTATGAATGGTCTTGTCCATTCCTTGGTCTTATTTGTTTTTTCTCTATTCAAAAGTTGGATGAGTGAGCCTATCTTTTCTCTTTTTATTTTGTTGCATCCAATAATAAAAATCGTCGTGCCATTAGAATTTTATATATTTCGATATGATTATTATCTCTTATGTTGTGTTTGTGCCTACACGGACAAAATGTTAAGCAAGACGGTAAGTGAAGCGTGATATATTTGGCCTTAGAAAGTTTTCTGGATTGGGAAATAATTATTTGGACAAATAACAACTGCCAAGAACCTCCACCAATATTCTTAGGGTTAGTCTCTGTCTGACGATCTAAGTTTAACAATCTAATTTGTTAGATGGATCCAAATATCTGGCCCGTCAATCCACCAACAGCCCCCACAAGTACCAATACCACATCCGCTGGCCGCTAATGCATTTTAGGAGAGTTGCTAATACATTTTAGGAGGACTACTAATACTTTTCGGAGGGAAAACTAATATTTTTAATGGTGCTACCAAATATTTTTCGTGATGAGATCGATACTTTTTGGGGGAAGAACTAATACTTTTATGGGAACTACTAATACTTTTTATGAGGAAAACTATTACTTTTCAAGATGAATACTAAAATACATTTAATCGGAAAACATGATACTTTTAAATAAGACTACTAATACATTTTAGTAGGAATACTAATACTCTTGAAGGAAAAAATAAATATTTTTCAAGAGGATTACTGAAAAATCTGTTCAAGCAGATTATTAATACATTTCATCATTACTACTAATATTTTTTTGAGGGACTGCTAATAATTTTCAGGAGAAAAAATTAATTATATTTAGGAGAACTACTAAAATAATTTCCAGAGAACTACTAATAATTTTTCGAGGAACTACTAATACTCTTCGGATGCACTGTCTCAGAATATTACAAACATGCCACCGGTGCATGAAATTACGAAAATACCCGGGTTAAGTTGGATCCGTCTAACGGAAAAGACCCGTTAAACGGTCTGACAGGAGTTTTTGTGATATTCTTAATGTGTTGTGTCAAGTTCCGAAGATTTTATTATGGTTGTTGCCGTGTTGTTATTATTTTATAAGACAAATCTTCATTGCACGTTATTAAATACTTTTGGAGTTGGTCTCCTGTCAGACCGTCTAATGAATCTAAGTCCGTTAGGGATACCCAACACCAACCTAGATCTTTAAAAAAAAAGATGTTCTCTCTAGCACTCCATCCTCTCTCCCCATCCCCTGTTATGCCGGCAAGTATAGGGATGGCAATTTCCTCCGAACCCGACGGAGGATCCGATACCCGACCCTAACGGAGGAGGGTATGGAGGGTAGTTTTGTACCCGATTAAATAAATGGATACGTGGGTATGGATATTTTAGGGTATGGGTATGGAGGTGGGTCTAGGTACATCCTACCCATACCCTACCCGATACCCGATTAAATAATAATATTATATATATAATATCTACATATATATTTATTTATAATATTTTACATATATTTATTTATTTATACAACTCTATTTATTTATATTCAAAGAAAATGATTTTTTCCCCAAGTCTCAACCAAAATCTACTAACCCACTAACACTTTTGTTTAATCCTTTTTAATATTTTGCTATATTTTTATAATATATAGTTCGCTAATTCTTATCTATATTCTTTTTGCCTTATTGTTTCTTTAAGAATTTAGTAAATATCTACATTTTTATTTAAATAACTCAAATTTCTCTTTAAAAAAAGAAATAATTTAAATTTGAAAAAAATACAATTGTAAGTGGTAAGAGGGTATGGGTAGGGTATGAATACCCGATCCTCCGATGGGTATGGGGATGGGTATGAAACTGAATACCCAATGGGTATGGGTATGAGTATGTGTATGAATATAATAAATGGGTATGGGGATGGAGGATATAGAATCCTACCCGAATCCTACCCATTGCCATCCCTAGGCAAGTAGCGACTGGGAATCTGTTCAATAAGAATAATTCCACTAACACGCAACGCACCCCAAGGGAACTTTTGTACATTACCCAATGCAACAACATGCAGTAGAAGTTTTTCAACTTACGGTCTACTCTGATAACATCCATTCAACTAATCAAATATGCTCAACTATCACTGGTTGGAGTTTTTACAAGAATGGGTAATTCAAGTTCTATATAATATTTATGAAAATGAACAGAAATTTGGGTGGATCTTTTTGTATAGCCATGAGGCAATTGTGCATTATTTCCACATCGAAGACAAAAAAAATAGTAATACTATGGGAAATACTAAACAAGGAATACTCTAATACTTTCACTTTACAATAGTTTTTTTTAGAGTAAACGGTAATACTTTTTAGTTCAATATGTAATACTCTTTAGGGAAAATACTAATACATTTTATAAGAAAAACTAATACTTTGTAGGAGTACTACTAAAATACTCTCTAGGAAATTACTAATACTTTTTCGAGAAACTACTAATACTTTTCCGAGGGATAGCTAATACATTTCGGGAGAAAATTTAATTATATTCAGGAAAACTACTAAAATACTCTCCAGGGAACTACTAATACTTTTTCGAGGAACTACTAATACTTTTTTGAGGGACTGCTAATACATTTCGGGAGTATATTCAGGAGAAATACTAAAATACTCTTCAGCGAACTACTAATACATTTCAGAAGAACTGCTAATACTTTTTAGAAGGACGGCTAATACTTTTCAGAAGGACGGTTAATACATTTCGGGAGAAAAAATTAATTATATTCAGGAAAACTACTAAAATACTCTCCAGGGAACTACTAATACTTTTTCGAGAAACTACTAATACTTTTTTGAGGGACTGCTAATACATTCCGGGAGTATTTTAAGGAGAAATACTATAATACTCTTCAGGGAACTACTAATACATTTCAGAAGAATTGCTAATACTTTTTAGAAGGACGGCTAATACTTTTTAGAATGACTGTTAATACTGATGGTCCCTAAAAACTACTAAAACACCACTGCTAATATTACGGAAATGTCACCGGGTCCGCGGGTCAGATCCGTCTAACAGGTCAGACCTGTTAGACGGTCTGATAGGAATTTTTGTGATACTTTTGATGTTTTGGTAGAAACTGATTTTATATCTTTTGGGGCGTTAAAAATGTAGCATCTTACCATATTTCTAGAAGATTTGACTTTCATAGAAACTTCTATATTTGGACGGATATGAGGATAACAGCAGGCCTGATTTTAGGATTTTGATAAGGAAGATTCCCTAATCCGAGACCAAGCGGCTGGCAGCGAGGCCACCCTCAACTTCAAAAATTTTCCTCCATTTCATAAATTTAAGTTCATAAAACCGTCGGGATCAACCTTGTGCTCCAGTGGTTGAGACGTATGTTGAAAGAGTGAATGACCCGGGTTCAATCCCATATGAGTGCGTGTGTCCCCTCCCCAAATTCCCCCAATTATACTAAAAAAAAAAAAGTTCATAAGACCGTCTAACATAAGACAACCTCTTAATATAAATATTTGCAAATTCTCGCTCTCCTAGTCTTTGTGCTATTAGAAGCAAATTTATGTATCTATATCTATATATCTATATATATATAAAAACAAACCCCTTTCTAATTCTGTTTTCCCGCCTAAACACCAATTTCTAAAAAAATATTCAATGTTTTTTTATAAAAGTTGACCAATTTGTCTTATTTTCGGTATATTATCATCCCTTTTTTTTTGATTTGTTAAGTTTGACCTTTTAAATAATTGTTTGTACCAATTTCTGAGATTGACAACAATAACGATTGTTAAATTTGGTATGTAAAAGATTCGCTGATCCAAAAATTGGTAATTGAAAGTTGATTTCTAATATAAAAACCATCTGATACGTTTATTTTTTGCAGTTTTTATTTCGAAAAAAAGACACATTTATAGTCAGATTTGTTAATTCTAGAAAGTATCAAACACTTTTTGAATATGGAAAGAAATCGTTGAATATGAACTTTTTTCAGCCTAAAGAATTTAAATAGATATCAATTTATATTGTAAAAAATTTGAGGCCAATTTAACAGTGTTCTATTTTTTCATAAAATTGTTTAATTTGGTAATATAAACGATGAGAATATTAGTAGATGTACGAAATCCTACAACTCGGAATTTATCAATTGCATTCATAACTATCTATGGTAAAAATTGTGCAAGTAAAAACAGTAATAAAAATCTAACCACAAATATTTTTCTCCAATTTCCTTACAACAACACTCCATC
Source organism: Rehmannia glutinosa (assembly GCA_016081115.2). Classification (NCBI taxonomy): domain Eukaryota; kingdom Viridiplantae; phylum Streptophyta; class Magnoliopsida; order Lamiales; family Orobanchaceae; genus Rehmannia; species Rehmannia glutinosa. The sequence goes on along the minus strand of CM071931.1, from coordinate 48,945,579 downwards.
AACGGTATAAATACTGCACCATAGCAGTCCAAAAAATTATAGCAATTCAAAAACTCTCTGCAAACCCTTTTTTCATTCAGCAAATAATCGAACAGCAGAAATCGGCATGGCACCATTCGTTACTCTTATTCGCGACCTCAACAATACCCAACAATTGTGGGTTGTCAAATTGAGACTTATTCGACTTTACGAGAAGCCCTCTTTCACGGATAAAAATGTCGTTGGTATACTATAATGTGTTTTCCATGACAGTGTGGTAAGTAATTTTGAATTCCTTATTGTCTTTTTATTTTCAGTTTTAAGTACACATCAATTTATGATTAAAATTTATTTTACTGAAATCTATTACAGGGTGACCGCATTCATGCCACCATAAGGAAATACCAGATTGCTAATTTCAAAAAGTTGTTCAAAGAGGGACATGTCTATGTCATAAAGGATTTTCCGATAACAAAGCAAACGGACAAGTATAGAACCATGTCCACAAAAAATAAGATATTGTTTTATGGCAAAACTCATGTATTTGAGATGTTTGAGCAGTCTTTTCCAAGATTTATGTTTGATTTCCAGAATTTTGGTGATTTAGCTAATCCGGATAAGGTGGACGATACAATGTTGCTAGGTATATATATATTTTTTTTGCTTTATTTACTTTAAATTTTGTTGAAATATATATGAATTTTTTTGTTACTTTTTTTCCATATGTGATGGGGAGAGTTGTTTCAATGCACAGTGCACAACATAAGGACATTGATAGGAGGGTTACAAGATTCATCGAGATAACCCTAGAAGATTTAGAGTAATTTTCTTATTATTTTCTGCACACTTCATTTTAATGTAAACCAACCCTTACATTTCTATAGGAATAGGCGTCTTTCGTGTACACTTTGGGAAGATTACGTAGAACAAATTCTTCCTCATTTGGAGAACAACATATCCAACCATGTTGTTGTGATTCTACAAATGGGGCGTGCCAAAGTTTTTAAAGGTATCTCATTATTGAAATAATATATTCAACAAATATTTATGTTGTCCATCATAATTAAATTAATTAATTTTTGATTAATTTGAAACAGAATAAGTGAAGGTGTCTAACAGTTATTATGTTACAAGCTGATTGTTAATGAAGCCATTGAGGAAATTGAAGATTTTAAGAGAAGGTTTGTGTGAATAAATATTATTCATTATATTTAATCATTTATTAAATTGTTATTGATTATTATTTTACTATTTCAGTCTTCTGGCCAGAAATAATCCAACATTTTCGATTAGCCATGTTTCAAATCCACGGTCTACAAGTGTGTTGGAGGATCTAGAATCTCCAAAGTTCACATTGAAGCCGCTAGAACATCTATATGCAAATGATGCTGTAATTTATTTACAATTTTTTACAATTTTCAGTCTGTTTTGTAAATAATTATTTTAATCTTTTAATCTTCTAATTTTTAATTTGTATTATTGTATAGGCCGGTAGTTTTTGGGTTTGTGCGAGAATTATTGGTATCTCGGATGAATGGTGGTACATATCTTGCACACGATGTACCAAAAAATTGCATCCAGCTGTTGATCAGCTTTACTGCATCAAATGTGATCAATTGCAGGAGACTGGGCGTATACGGTAATTTTTTAATGTTCATTAAATTTGAATTATAAAATTAAATTACTTTTAATGGTTTTTCTAATTTCTAATTTTAATTTTTCGTTTTTTATATTAATAGATATATGATAAACTTTCAAGTGGGTGATGAATCTGCGAGTGCCACATTGCTATGTTGGGATAGAGAATGTGAGATGTTGATGGGGAAATCTTGTGTGGATTTAAGGAATGAAATTGTTCAGGTTTGTAATTTTCAAAAAGATTAGCTATTTAATCCATATATCAAAATTTAAACATATATATATATATATAATTAAAACTTGTATTATTCTGTATTTATTTAGAAAGATGAAGGTGGCAGTAATTCAGCGGGTGAGCTGGTCCCCGATTTGAAAGCTCAAATTGGCAAGATGGTCCTTTTCAAAGTACAAATTAAAGAGGAACATCTCCGGAATTATGCCGGAGCTTTTTCAGTGGTTAAGTTGACAGCGGATCAAGATTTGGTTTGGAAATATGGAGCTACTTCCTTGAGAGTCAGGTAATTGTTAGATATTAACTACCAAACATATAATTTTTTAAATTTTTTGGTTTTTTTACAAAATTTATTTTATATTCTGAAGGAATCGGATTACTTATCAATACTTCAAGGAGAAGAACTTCGTCATGAAAATGTAAGAATATGATCTTTCAGTTTTTTTATATGTATTCTATTGATTTTTTAATTCTAATTCTTGGTTATTTTGTGTTCATAGGAGTTAGATGAGAGTTCATCGGGGGACGAAGTTAGCACACCTAGCAAGCTTCTTGGCAAACGCAATTGGTCCGATGCGTCGCCACTTGCAAAGAGGACTTTGAATGAGCAATTTTCAGCTCCAACAACGAGCATGAAGATGAAAAGCATTATAAAGAAGGAAAAGGATTAGATAGATAGTGAATATCAATTTTTGTCTTAAATATAGTTTTAGATTATTGGTTATTTAAAAAACCAATTATAGGAGTTGGGTATTTTGTTACAATTTATTTCAGTTCAGATTTCTATTTGCACGGTTTGAGTACTATTAATAAAAGTTTCTTTTCATTTGCCTATTCAATTTTCTTATTGCTGAATTTATAAGCTTCTATTAGTTTTATTTAAATTTTAATATTTTTAACTATTAACCTTCAATTTCAACATATAGTTTAATAAGTTATTGTGATAATGAAAACTGAAGTAATATTAATTATTGAAATTAAAAATACCTATTAGTCTTATATTTTTTCGAGACTGATCACAATCTCTCATTAAATAATTAATTTTCAAAGACAATTTGAATGTGTGTTTGTTATATTTTAATGAATATATTATAACAATATTTTTAATAATATTTTTATTTTACATTCGATGTATTCATTGATTTTGTTTTTCAGTTTGATATTACTGCAATCCATTTTGCAAATGGACATTGCATCTATGGACTTTGTTGAGATTTTCTATGTTATTGGGATTTAGGTATTTTTTTTTAAAAAAAATATTTTGTATTTCAGTTCTATTGGAAGTTTACAATTACTCTTTTAAATTGGTTAAGACTTATTTTTTATTTTACTTTTATTATTAAGTCATACATTTGTAATTGTTACAGTAATGCTGGAATCAAAATAAACATGTAAACTGGTACAACATACATTAAGACTAATAAAAATTGTAAATAAACACATCAATCATCCTTTGAGAACCCAACAGGATTCCACTACTCTCTAGGAGTAGGGTCAAGAGGGTTTTTTCCTCAAAGTTCAATATAGATAACAATTCAAACATAAAACACAATCAACAATTAAATTGGAGCCATACCGATCACGTGTGATTAAAACAATAACAGACATGTGTTAACTACAAAGTAAAATTGCTGTAAAATTTAATATCCTATTTCAGTAGATTAATTAAGATATTTGAACTCCCAAGAAACACATTTTTTCTAAAAGTAACCAATCGAATTTTATAATACAGACAATTTTAAAATATCTTAATACCATACCTGTCATTTTAAAACGACTTAGTGTATCCAAAGATATTTCATGCAATCATCAGTTTATGGACAATTATTTTATCCAACTATATAACAAATATAAGATTCGAATTTGACTAAATAGTTAATTTAAACTGCGATTTTATAAACATTAAAAAAATATTTCAATCGTACACCCTGTGATGTTTAGAAATTAAAAAAATTACCTAAATTGAAAGATACTATTTAACATATCACAAACATTCCATATATACGCATCCACAGTCTATATAAACCGTTTCATTCATGCCAAACGGATTTGCAGAAAAATACACAATATCTCAACACATCTAATACTTCTTCATTATAAACTGTAAATTCTCCTAGCCATAACGATGAGAAAGCTAACAGGACACTATGTTATTGGAATTAAGAGAAATAGGAACTCAGAACATGAAAAGGGTATGTTGCTTCTATATATTTTATATATTGTAAACAAATAGTTGTAATTATTTACACCCAATTGTATTTCATGTTCTGAAATGTCATTGTTTTCTCATCACTATATTCAGTACTTATTTCTGATACCTATCCCTATCTGTAATATGTACAGTTCTTAACAAATAGGTTTTTCATCTTTTTGTAAAGTTTTTGTTTATTTTTTCTGTATTTTATCTGAGTTACAAGATAAATATCTATCTATTCTATGTTCATACAGCTGACTATGTTCGTATACTCCACAGTTCTTATGATATTCAAACTACAAAATGAGAATAAAAAATGAGGATTACCTTAAATCTTCTGAATCACCAAATAACCTGTTGTAAAATTTCCCCTGCCCACAAGAAATAACAAAGTCAGAATTGATCATATAAAAATAAATGTAAATTAAAAGTTAAAATGAATATTATTGCAATACTTATCTTTTTGGTTGCTGATAGTGAAACTCTGTTCCATACACCAAATATGTTTCAACGCCATCCTTTCTCTAATTTTCATTCAATTTCACAGATATTTTACATCTCATAAATAAAACAATAAGGCAGTTAAAATGGACAAATTCTCCAACAGGATTCCAATACTTTCTTAGAGTATGGTCAAGTTGGTGATAACCTAAAAGTTTTGTCAAACTATATTTAGACAATTAGGATATTAAAAAAAATAAATGTGATAAATTAATAATTATTTTTCTTAATCTTCTTAGTATTTGTTATTTAGATTTTGTAAGACTAACTAAATAAAATAATTATTTGAATAGTAGAAAAATATTTTTTATACTTAATGTTTTTAATCTTAGTAACAGGAGAAAAATATTTTGTCATATTGGAGATCTTATAAAAAAATTTAATTCAGTTTTATAATCACAAAAAAATGAAGAACTTTGGTTTTTATTTGTAAAAAAAAACACTATAAGCATAATCTTAACATATCTCAAAATCATAAACAAAATGCAAAAATAAATAAAGTAAATTTTAAGTCTTAAAAAATATCCGTATTATTAGTTAAAATTTTCTACTGAAATTAACATTACTAATATTTTAGTATATAATTATTTTTTTGTAAAAAGAAAAACCAAAACATAGACTTTAACTGGTCTGTAAATAACATAAAGAAAATGAGAAAATAAATTAAAATTTTCAGTACAAAAATAATATAGGAGATAATGGTTTGAATGTTATACATAAATACCATATCGTAAATTTTAATAAATATATTATTTTTTTAAAAAAATAAGAACCTGAAAGATCTGTTAACCAAATATTGAAAAAGAATACAAAAAAATCTAACACTTACTGTTTATCGCTAAGTACAAAAATTATTTTGGAGATAATCGTTTGTATTTTTACATAAATATATTAAAGTAATTTGTGATAAATATTGTTTTTGGTTAAAAAAATACGAAACAGAAAGATTTGTTAACCAAAGATCGAAAAAAAATGCAAAAAATATAAGACTTACCGATTACAGCTCAAGACCATGAATGTTATGTAGTAAATCATTTCTTAAAAATGGAAAACCGGTGAACCTCAAAATATAAGCAGATCTTCAAGCGTTTGGTATTTTTTGGCTTTTTTGGTTCATTTTCATGTAAATCCCCAAGAAAATACATTAAAATCGCGGATCTACCCAAAAACGTCTGAGATCCGTTACAAAAACATAAGATTTTTGGTTTACATATGAAAATATTTGTAAATCGACAAAACCGTGTGGTTTATGAAGAAACCGCTTGATTTTAGTCACTTACAAGGTAAATGTTCGAAAAACCATGTACGTAACCGATTAAAATGACCGAAAACCACCCAAAAAGGCCATCTCATGAACATTTACAGGTTTAATGTTTGAAATCCTAACTCGAAAATGAACGAAAATAAAAAATTAAAACAAACCCAAAAAATGTACCATCTTCTAAAATTACACCCAGTCTTAAGTGGTATGCATAGATTACCAAAAGACTGAGAGATTAGAGATGGGGGTGAGTTAGAGCCGAACTCGGTTCATTTCGAAATGGAGAGAAATGACAGAGTAGAGATTAGGGTTTCACAATGAGAGAGAAGGTAGAGAGAGAGAGAGAGAGTGGTTTTTCGGATGTGTGTAGAGTATGGGCTTTACAAAAGGATCATATATTTTTAAAAGGGTTGGGCCTGTTCAAATTTTTTAAAATTGTATATCAATCAATACTATGTTTTTAAATATGGCCCAATATGAGTTTTGTTTTTTGATATTTATTATAAATAATAGCAATATTTAAGATAAAATAAAAAAAATAAAAATAAATGATATACAAATTAAAATGTTAATTAATTTTATTTAATATTTCTTTTTAGTTCGAAAAATTATTATTTTGGTACAATGTTTGATTAAATTATGATCCAAAAATATTAATTTAATTAGAAGATCAATTTATTAAAATTAATTGTAAGATATATTATCTAAATTATCTAAATAAAATTTAGCTTCCAACATTATATTTTTATACCTTTTAGTATATTAGCTAATAATTATATTTTATTTCCATTGGTAATAAAATTAAATGATATGATTTATACAAAATCAAAAATTGTTTATATACATATAAATATATTAGATGATAAATAAATATATAATAAATTTATATTATAAATAAGTATATAATTAGTTTTTTTTTCGTTAATCAAAAATAAAAAATAAAAAATTATTTTTGTTTTTTATAATTTCATTAATTTTTGTAAATACATATGAATTATTTTTAATGATATCATGTACACTTTAATTAATTATTGATCTTATTTTGTTTTCATCTATGCAGAAAATATGAGAAGCTCAAATTTGTCTATTTCTACCATGGATGCGATAAGAGATTTGCAAAATTGCCCTAAAAGACCATTATCAAACCATTCGCTTATTAACATCACAAATACATATCCTTCAATGTCAACAGTAATAGATGTGCAATCATCGTCGGGTTTGTGTACACTAGCTGGTTTACAAGGCTGTTATGGCACAAATATTAACACATATAGTTATATCCCCAGTTCTGTTATTACAAATGGTACGTTCCTTTTTTTTTAAATTATTAATTTTAATTATTTGTAGTGTTTAATATTTAATAGAAATTAGTATTATCAATTACCAATATATTTTTTCTAATATATTTTATTTCTTATTAAATTCAATTTGTTTATTTAAGTTAATCTAATGAAATGTTCTTTATTTTTCTCGGAAAACAGTCTGCTATCTTTAAATATTGGTACAAATGTATCCAGACCATTTGAATTGCAGGGGTCGTCAAGTGACATTGTTAATTCAATGCAAAAAACTGCATTTATTAACATCACAAATGGTATATTTAATTTTCAAATTTTTTATTAGTTTGTATAAATTATGTAATTAAATTACATATTTTCATTTGGGGTGAATATATTTAAGTAAATTGGTTTTACAATTACAGGGACGTCGTCTTCAAAAACAATTTCAACATACAATAAAAAGAAAAAGTGCAGAGGGGAGTCTTCAAGTAAGTCTTTTGACTCAACAAAAATAATTGATCTAACATGTGAGGAATCTACGTGTGTGGATCCCATTCATAACGGTACAACAATATTCGATGGCATTAAGAATGATTGCACCCATAATTCGTCAAATGGGACATCTGTAGTTGAAAAACAAGGTATGTATGTTATGATTCAAGTTCGCGATGAAATTATAAATTTAATAAATAAATTTCCAATTAATATATTTGTATGGTATCTGTGTCATTTATTTTTTGTAGAGTATTGGGATATTGGAGATGCGACATACAAATGTGAATTTTGTTACGCGGTGTTTTGGTTTGAAGAAAGGCTACTCTCCTATCCAAAATCCAAACCCAGATATTCTTCGTGTTGTGGTCATGGCATAATTCAACTTCCTCCCATCAAGGAACCACCTGTTGTGCTTGGAGATTTGTTGTTTGGAGTGGAAATAAGAGCAAACACATCCAGGACAATATCAGATCGTACAATAATATGTTCTGTTTCACATCGATGGGAGGCAAGATTGACACCGACGCAAATAAAGGCAGATGTCCTACTGTTTCCCGATTGCATGGGCAAAATTATCATCTAATGGGAAGTTTGTTGCCATCCAATGGTGTGACACCGAAATTCGCACAATTATACATATATGACACGGACAATGAAATATCCAATAGATTAAACTCAGTCAGGTATGTTTATTTGTAAATCTCAATATTTGATTTTAATTGTTTATGTAATATGTCCCAAATTTCTTTTTTGTTGCATAGGCAAGGGAGTGAGCGTAATAATTTGCACGAGTCGATCATCAATGGTTTAAAGAGAATGCTAGATGAAAACAATGTATTAGTTAAGACTTTTAGAATGGCAAAGGAGAAGATTTTAGAAGGCGGTCAACGTGATGTTTGTTTGCGTCTAATCGGTAGGAAAAGTACAGATGCTAGGAGATACAATATGCCTTCAAGTTCTGAGGTTTCTGCTCTTATTGTTGGAGATTTTGATCAAGCTTTATGAGACATGGATATATTAGTGGAAACAAAATCTGGCAGTTTAAAACGGATAAATGAGTTGAATGCTTCATACTTGGCTTTACAGTATCCGTTGTTATTACCGTACGGTGAAGATGGTTTCAGAGAAGACATATCATTTTCTGATCTGAAAAAAAGGAATCCAGGAGGCAGAAAAACTGTTAGTGTGAGAGAGTTTTTCGCGTATCGATCGCATTACGATAGAGATGATGAACCTCCTACAATATTGTCGTCTAGAAGATTGTTTCAGCAATTCATTGTCGATGGTTATACAATGGTTGAGTCAGCGCGATTAAAGTATGCACGATTGAATCAGAGGAAGTTGCGTTGCGACATTTATAAGGGTCTAACTGACGCGTTGTTGCATGGAGACATCAATCCTGGTACTCAGGGAAAACGAATTATATTACCTTTTACCTTTACGGGAGGTGCTCGATATATGATTCAGAATTATCAGGATGCCATGGCTATATGTCGATGGGCAGGATATCCGGATTTGTTTATAACATTTACCTGCAATCCGAAGTGGCCAGAAATCCTAAGATTTCTTGAGAAAAAGAAATTGAATCCACGAGGACTGACCGGATATTATGTCGTAGGTGTTTAAAATCAAGTTGGATTCCTTGATCAAAGAGCTTCAAAAAATAAACTCTTTGGTGAAGTCATGGCGAAAAATTCATTTCAATTGTCCGTTTCTTCAAATATGATTAATATATTTCTAATTTTTTCCATTTGTTTTTATTGCCGTGGTATACACGATAGAGTTTCAAAAACGTGGCTTGCCACATGCCCATATTTTGGTGTTTTTGGCAAAGAAAAACAAGTATCCGATTGCCGATGATATAGATCGAATTATATCAGCTGAAATACCCGACGAGAGTTTAGACCCATGTTATTACGCGGTAGTGAAGGACCATATGATACATGGTCCATGCGGTGATGCTAGAAAAACTTCTCCTTGCATGGATGATGGAATTTGCACTAAACATTTCCCGAAAAAATTTGTAGATGTGACGACTATTGATGATGAAGGTTATCCACGTTATAGGCGTAGGAATGATGGGAGGATAGTGGAAAAATGGAGTACCTCTTGACAACATATGTTGTGCGCCGCACAATCGTTATTTGTTGATGAAATATGGAGCTCACATCAATGTGGAATGGTGTAACCAATCAAGGTCGATAAAGTATTTGTTCAAGTATGTCAATAAAGGAAATGACCGTGTCACCGCATCGTTCTATACGAGTAGCAATGACGAAGAATCTGGAAAAACTATTGACGAGGTGAGCATGTATTACGATTGTAGGTATATTTCGTCATACGAGGCAGCATGTAGACTACTGGGATTCAAAATTCAATATAAATATCCTCCAGTTGAACGTTTAAGTTTTCATCTTCCCGATGAACAAATCGTTATTTTCTCAGATTCTGAAAGAATAGATGACGTTCTTAAGAAGGATTCGGTAAAAGAAAGTATGTTTTTAGCATGGATGGAAGCGAATAAAATCTATCCTGAAGCAAGAGAGCTAACGTACGCTGAAGCTCCCACAAAATTCACGTGGAAATCCAATCTCAGAAAATGTATGCGGAGACAAATTGGCAAATCTATAGGACGAGTTTTTTATGTCCCCCCCGGAGCTGGTGATATGTACTATCTGAGGTGTCTTCTCAATGTTGTTCGTGGAGCAACGTGTCATGACGACTACAAGAAGGTCGACGGTGTTCAACATTCTTCCTATCGAGAGGCTTGATTTGCTCTAGGATTGTTAGAAGATGATAGGGAATATATTGATGCCATCAATGAAGCGAGCTCCTGGGCTTCTGCGGAGAATCTTAGAGGTTTATTTGCATCATTGCTTTCGTCCGACTCCTTGAGCCGACCAGATAATGTCTGGGACAAATGTTGGGAATTTCTTTCTGATGATATTTTATACAAACGTCGACGCCTTTTACAACATCAAGGTATTATTTACCAAAAATAATGTTGATTACTAAAACCTTTTATATTTTTTATAATATTAATTTGAATAAATAATTAGTATTATGATCTTATGAAACAAATTTGGTTTTGAGTGAGAACGAAATCAAGAATCTTACGTTGTTGGAAATTTAGAAATTATTATGAAATCTCGGTAGGAGTCTGCGTGATTTTGACTCAATGCCATTTCCCGATGCTGACACCGTTCATAGCAACCGAAATAGACTTATATATGACGAGTTGCGTTATGATCGTGATGTTCTTTTGCAAGAGAACAAAGACCTCATCTCGAAACTTAACAATGAGAGCATAAAGTTTACTCAACGATAATGCGTGTTGTGCGATCAAATAAAGGTGGGATGTTCTTTGCCTACGGATATGGAGGAACAGGAAAACATTTTTGTGGAAGGCTTTATCTTCAGGATTGAGGTTGAAAGGAGAAATTGTACTGAATGTTGCATCTAGCGGTATAGCTTCTCTTCTATTGCTCGGTGGGAGGACTGCACATTCGCGATTTGTTATTCCATTGAACCCACATCAGGACTCAACTTGCAATATCAATCAAGGGAGTCCGCTTGCTAAGCTTATTATTCGTTCTAAACTTATAATTTGGGAAGAGACACCGATGATGCACAAGCATTGCTTCCAGGCATTAGACGAGACTTTACGAGGTCTTTTGAAACTCATCGACCCAATGTTGGAACTTAAACCTTTTGGAGGGAAAACTGTTGTCCTTGGTGGGGATTTTAGACAGATCTTGCCTGTTATTCCCAAGGGAACTCGGCAAGATATTGTTAATGCGTCCATTAACTCGTCGTATTTATGGAAAGACTGCACTGTCCTTAAATTGACTAAGAACATGCGTCTTTAGAACCTTGGTGATAGCAGTGATTTTAAAGATTTGGCCGAATTCTCAGAATGGATCGCAAGCATTGGTGATGGAACAATTGGAGGTTCAAATGATGGTTGTGCCCTGATTGATATACCTGAAGATATCTGGCTTGAATCTTCAGGTGATCCGATTGCAACTATTGTAGAAAGTACTTATCCAATGTTTAAAGACGCCATTGATGATCCGGCGTACTTGAAAGAAAGAGCTATACTAGCTCCTACCTTAAATGTTGTCGAATCTATAAATCAATATATGACTTCTTTAAACTCATCGGAGGGCCAGACCTATTTGAGTTCTGACAGCACGTGTAAATCGGGTGCTAATGTTGACTTCCTGCATGATCTGCACACTCCTGAATTTTTGAATGGGATAAAATATTCAGGGGTTCCTAATCATGAGTTGCATTTGAAGGTCGGGACTCCAGTTATGCTCTTGAGAAATATGGACCATTCAAATGGATTGTGTAACGGACTTTTTGGTGATTACGAGAACACGGCATGTACTTAAGGCAAAAATTCTCACGGGAACCAATGCAGGCAATAAAGTTTTGATTCCGCGGATGACATTGACACCGTCGGATCTCAGAATCCCCTTCAAGTTCCAACGGAGGCAATTTCCTCTCATTGTATCTTATGCCATGACTATAAACAAGAGTCAAGGCCAATCTCTCTCCAATGTCGGTTTGTACTTGAAGAATCCAATGTTCAGTCATGGCCAGCTATACGTTGCGGTTTCCCGAGTTACGAATCGTAAGGGTTTGAAAATATTAGTTTGTGGTGATGACGAATCAAAAAATAAACAAACGATGAATGTTTTGTATAAAGAAGTATTCGAAAATTTGTAATATGTACAAATAGTGTTTTAATTTGAAAACGTCGTTTGTATTCTTTGTTATTTTTTTTGGCTCATTACAATTGGAAGGTGTATACATTCAAATTACATAATTCGACAAATCATTAACATATGAATAGCATATCATTTCAACTCATCGTTACATCTTTCGCGCATCGCACGGGTCAGCACACTAGTATATATATAATAGCATAAGTTCGAAAAAATACTTTTCCCGCTCCTTTTACTTCTTATATTAGGAAATAATTGTAAACATTATAAATGGTAATTATTATAAATGCTTAGATTATGAAAATATTATAAGAAAATTGTTGTAATTATGTAAATTAGGAAAATATTCTAAGAAAAAATTGTAAATGGTATTATTGTTTTATATGTATATAAATTAGGAAAATATTATAAATGGTATTTTTATTTTATATGTGTAAAAATTAGAATTTTTTTATAAATGGTATTCCTACTTTATACAAAAAGTGAGTTTATACTATCAATTTTATCTACATATAAATTATAATATATTTACTTTATCAAAATTATAAATAGTATTTGACTATAATTAATATCAGTATCACTATATGTCAGTTTTGTTCATATATATTACTATGATTATGTTTATTCTATACATCATATCTTCACCAAATATATTATTATTTGTTCCAATGGTGTCGTTACTTTTTTGTACATTATAATATTAATTAATCAAGTTTTAAATACTAAGGATTATTCAAACTTTCCTAAATTTTTAACATCTATATATATGTATATAATAGCAGAAGTCCAAAACAAAAATTTCCTGCTCTTTTTACTTTTTATATTAGGAAAATATTGTAAATGGTATTCCCACATTATATATGCATATATATTAGGAAAATATTATAAATTGTATTAAATTAGGAAAATATTATAAATGGCATTCCTATTTTATTTTATATATGAATAAAAATTAGGAGTCCGAAACAAAACATTCCCCGCTTTTTTATTTCTTATATTCGATTTTTATATATTAGGAAAATATTATATATGATTTTCCTATTTTATATGTATAAAAACTAGGAAAAAATTATAAATGATATTCCCACTTTATTCCAAAAGTGAATCTGTACTATAAATTATATCTATATATATATTACTCATATTTTAAAAATTGACTATAATTAATTAATTAAGTAATATAATAAATAGCATTATTATTATCATTATTATCATCATCATCATTATTATTATTACTACTATGATTACTATGATTCTATATATCATTTATATTTATATATATTATTCTTTGTTTCAATGATGGACATTATTTTTTTGTACACTATAATATTAATCAAATTTTAAATACTAATTGACTATTCAAATTTTCCTAAATTGTTCAATAATAGTTAAAATAGACGAATTCTGTTTGGCGGAATATTTATAGGAATATTTTATGTATTATTTACCATTGAGGTATCTTTTATCATTGAATTAACAATTTATTTTGTGTTCAAAGATTTTTTTGGCAACTTATTATTTGTCGTAAATCATTTTATATTTATACTACTTAAATTGCTTTAGAGAGACACTTCGATATTGTTGATCCTAAATTCGAAGCATAACCACCAAATATGGCTTCAACTTCACGTTCCCCTTATTATCGTATTCATCAAATATCCCGCCAACATCGACAGTATTGAACTTGGATTATGCACTAAACAAGAGTTTATATATAAACTATACTGTAGATCTGTACGAATATTACTTGGTGAATTTAATAAAAAAAATATTTGTTTTTTTTATTATTCCAAATAGTTTTGTTGTATTTTTTTTAAGTTGTATTTTGAATTATGATTTGTTTATTTTTTAAACTATAATGTAGATCTGTACGAATATTACTTGGTGAATTTAATAAAAAAAATATTTGTTTTTTTATTATTCCAAATAGTTTTGTTGTATTTTTTTTAAGTTGTATTTTGAATTATGATTTGTTTATTTTTTATTATTCCTTATAACAACTCTTTGATTATGTGAAACTATTTGCAAATTAAACACGTCGATCACTTCCAAAATTTCTTCTTTTTGTTTCGAATAATCCATAGAAATACCGGCTTTTTCCATATTTTTTTAGTACGGCTTTTTACGTAATTTAGTTAGTAGTGGCAAACAAAATTCTTTCAGAATTGAAAAATAGTTAAATAATTAATACTTAGTGATAAACTGATACTTACATTGTCATATGCCCATGAGGATGCTAATTTAAATTAAATACCTGCTCGATGATTAGTTTTTGATTTTTCCTATTATTTTTGTAAGGGATTTATTGGAATAACTTATTCTATTATTCCATTAAAAATTCACTACAAAGCTTAACCAAATATGTTCATGTCGTGTCATTATCTCTTCAAATTATAATTACATTAATTTTTTTGTGTCAGCGTCTTTCATCCAAATTTGCATGTCATTTTTTAATGGTTTTATAACATTAAATTGTGATCTGCATAATGTGAACAAACTCACTTGGATGGTCAAAATGATCGACCCATATGGCACGTTCTTTTTTACGGATGGTGTCACGCCCCAAACGTGACGCGACAACGATCAATCACTTAAACAGAAATGAATCAACAGTCTAAACTAAAGATACCAAACTCCAAGTGAAATAGAGTCTAATGCAACGAAATTAAAATAAACACGAGTACAAATTACATCTTAAAGTCTGGCGGTATCCGAATACAACCCAAAAGATTATCTGAATTAACTTACAGTCCAAACGAAAATAAAATGAAGGAGTCCAACAACAAATAAAAGTAAAAGGAAATGTCGCTCCACATCACGGATAGGGATTCAATCTGCGGTAGGTTCGATGTCTTGGCGAACTCTTTATCTAAAGGTTAGAAAACGAGGAGGAATGAGACAAAATCTCGATGGATGGGGTGATCGTGTGCAAGTGTGGCGATATAAATAGTTAATGCGAGAAATTTAGTTGTATGAAAACGCGTGAGAGATGATGCATGATTTCACACACAGTCCACAAGCGTCGTGATAAATATATTAAGTAACATACTTATATAGTTTAAGAAAATAGTTCGTGGTCACGCAGGCACTATGGTTCAAGCGGGCAGGAGGATTGCGTGCGGTTTGTAACACCAATCCTATGCAAGACAAGTAGCGGTTTTGCGTCGGATTTGTAGCGCCAACCTATGCAATACAAGTAGCGGTTGCGTGCAGTTTGTTTGTAGCGCCAACCAAACGGGTCCGATTAACTCGAATCGTGTGGATCGAGACAATGATTCCTTCATTCTTCCTTGTAACTCCCGAGCAAGATGGTCCAAGACCTGTCACCTTATCGCTCCGTAGGCAAAGACAAAATCCACAGCGTGGAGCTAGCAAGGCTCGGTTTGTCATAATCATGATTATACCTCAAGTACTACGACCGCTTCCCTTGGACAAACTCCGTCCCTTAGTTGCGAGATTAGGGCGATGGGGCGGAAGAGTGGAATAGCGGCCGCCAGCCGCCTGCCCATCCCCGACGTATCCATTCCGATTGTGAGCTCGACACACCAAGTTGACTCAAGCGGGGAAAGTAAACACAAGTTCATGTAGTCAACCAGGAATCGAGTATTATTGATTCGGGAAGCGATTCATGAAAAGTTTTTGAAAAATTTGCGTAAGGTAATTATGGCGTTGGTGGAGTTATTTGGATGAAGATGATTATCGGGAGGATAAGCAATCTTTGATATCTTGAACGATTAGGTGGAACATAAGTCCGTTATAGATTCAAATCGCAAGGCGAGGAATCGCGCCGCGATCGGGTATAAATCGGTCAAGTCAAGCGGTCCGATAAGTCAAGGGTTTTTGAGAAATTAAAATATTTTAATTAAGAATTTAAGTCAGAGGGTCTAGGGCTGTTTTAGTAAAATAAAAATAATTTGAGTTAGGTCCTTGATAAAAAGAAAATTTTCGATTTAGCCCCGTTTTATAAAAACCAATACTTTTGGGGTTAAACATTCAATAAATAATTGTCCCGACCTTGAAAAAATTATGAGGTCAGTTCCTAAATTCTCTAAATTGTTCAGAGATTCAGGTTTTTAAAGTTTTGAGGTCGAGTTTTTATAAAATTCTCACATTGGCCCCAAATTTGTTAAAATTGTCATTTCGGGCCCTAAGTTTAAAATAACCGGAACTCACAAACCGGAAGGGCTTCTAATGTGATTCCAGTTGGAAAATGTCACTAAGGTTAGTGAGATATTGGGACAAAAACATTTTTAAAACGTCATAAGTATAGGTCCCTTAACTTTTGAAAATCTCATTTTTGTCCCATTTTGAAATAATTGCCGTTAAGGCTTTTAGGGGTCCAATTGTTATGAAATTTGAACCATGGGTCCAAAATATAATTATGTTATAGGTAAATTTGTATTTCCAGGTACATGGGCTGTATAAGTCCTGGAAATTTCATTTGGGTCCTCAAGTTTAATCTTTTACAATTTGGTCCCTCAAGTTTTATAAAATTACTTTCCAAGCTCTAAACACTTGGATTTTTGGAATACACTTAAAATATGTTACTTCCAGTCCCTTAAGAGTTAAAATTTCAAATTTTAAAATTAGGGTCTGGTACAGTTTCGAAATTTGCAAAATAGCCCTTAAGCTTCTCAAATTTTACAATCTAGTCCTTGGGCTTTTAAGGGTTGATTTTATTTATCTAAAAACTCTTAAAACTTTATTAAAATGCCAAAATATAATTTTTGAACCTGAGTTCAGTCCCAAAAGTCGAAAATTACAGAGGAGTCCCTTAAGTTTTATTTTCTTGCAATTAAGTCCACCAACTTTCTATTTTTTGTATTTTAAGTCCAAAAATTGAAATTTAATCAATTATGCTCGACTTTTCCAGGTTATAGGCCATAAAAAACATATATTTCAAGATTCATACACATACATAACCATCTCATACAAGAATTTATCAAATATGACAATAAAGTGTACATGTATGTCCTAATTTCGGTAAATCGCATTTTGAGCAACACTTGAGAAATTTTTCCAACTTGATACAAGAAAATAGCATGCAATACATAATATATATCTCAAATGCTCAATAACAAAATACTACATGCATTTTTATGAATTAAAACACCTAGAAGTTGAAAGGATTTTTCCACTCACCTTAAAGTTCGGTTTGTTGGGAAAAAATGAAATAAATTTCTCTCGATGAAGGAGTGACTTAGGTCAGCCCCTAAGTCAAGGAATATCAAAAAAATATAGGAGTTAGAAGAATGTGGTTAAAATTTAAGGGGAAGAAGAAGATAGTGAGAAAATTGGAATTACTACACTTACCTTGTGTAGTGAATAAAGTGTGACTAGTAATGGCTTCCAAGTGTAAGATTTTTGTCACCCTTAATGTTAACCTCCAAAGTCAGCCCCTAAAACTCCAAAAATGAAAATGGAGTGTCAAAGTTTGGAAAATAAAAAGAGAAGAAGAAAAGGTACCAAAAATTCCATTTCTTACCTTATAGTCTCAATATCTTCCAATGGTCTTCTAAGTATATCTCAAAATCAAAAATCAAACTTAAATTAGAAGGTGAAAGAGATAAGTTAGGTGATATCAAAAATGGATTGAAAAAGAAATTTTACTTACTTGTTGAAGGGGTGTTCGAATTTATTGTAAGTAGAAGAGGGGTTCTTGAAATTTTGGTTAAGTGTTTGGAGATATGAAGAAGAAGGCATGTTTGAAGATATGAAGAACTTATGTTTGAAGATTTGAAGATGTGAAGAGTTGGTGTTTGAAGATTTGAAGATGTGAATGATTTTTAGAGAGAAGTTGGAGAAAATGCTTGAATGATGAATGAGATTGATAAAAATGATATTTTGAACAATTTTTGATCATCAAAATGGCCCATGGCCGTTCACAATGAGAGAGGGGGAGGGAGACAAATTTTGTTTTGTTCCAAGGCTTGAAAGGTGTAGCTTGCATGAGGGACAAGGACCTTAGTCAAGGTGTGGTCTTGCATGGGAGGATGAAATTGAAGGGATTGAGGAGGATGTTGGCATGGAATGTTGGGAAGCCTCCAACATGTTGGGTAAGTTTATAATAAAGAATTGGTGTATAAGGTATTGTGTATAAGATTTGAATTAATGGTGTATTAATACACAAGATGAATACATAAGGTGTATGTGTACAAGAGTTGGGAGATATTTCTACACTAAAAATACCCATCATGGCCGTCCCTTAAGGGGGTATTTGTGGCATTTCCATATTTTGTTTTTATGTCCCAAAATTGATGATAATAGGTGAATAATATCAATCTCCAAAATAACTAGTGATTTGCTTGATCACTTATAAGTCTCATGATCACTTAATCTAATCGGATTCTTAATTCTATAAGGTATAAATCTCTAAAATAAATAGTCTCCTAAAATTCTAAGGTGACTAGTGAGTACACAAATAATAATAATGATGATTGGTCGAGTGATCATTAATGCGAAGTAGAAGTAATAAATGATTATGATCACAAGTAACAAATAAAAAGAAAAGAAATTAAATGCGAAATATATTTATCATTAATATTCACCCGTCGAAGCGACGCGGTAAAATAGTCAAAAGAATACAAGGATGATACGTGTAGGTCCCAAGGGGTGTAAGTGTAAGGTTTAGAAGGGGGGTTGAATAAACCTTACCAAATTTTCGATTTAGTCCTTTTAAATCTACGAGTTAATTCTACACAATTTGTGTCCTTGATGGACAAATAATTAGTCACTCAAAGAGAGTTAATCTTTCAACGACTCGGTGAGCCATTGATGGAGTAACTCAAATTTGTTGGCTACAATTTAACTCAATTTGTATTTTTATTTTCATTGGAAGACTTAACACCCTTAAGTTTGATTAAGCAAGATATTAGAGCTTGATTTAGTACTTGTAAATTATCAAATGGATAGCAAATTTATCAGAGATATAAGCAATTAAAAGTGCAGAATTTAAATCTTTGAAATGTAAATGACACAATAAAGTTTTTATAGAGGTTCGAAGATGGGGTAATTCTTCTACTCCTCTCTTCTCCAACTCCCGGAGGAATCCACTAAGTAATGATCGGTTTACAAAGTGGTAACAGTCCCGTATACAAGTCTTGATCACAACAGGCCGACTTGATCCTTTGGGACTCGATCGAGAGACGCCTTGATCACTCGGTGGCTTCTCGTTCGACTCGGCTTCTTCACAGGCAGTGCCTTGCTACTACTGACTCACTTGCTCAAGCTCTTTGGATTTGATCACGAAGCCCTCCAAATGCTTAAGACTTAGTTCAACTTTGAACTTTTCTACAATCCTTCCCGGAAAGTAGACCCCTTGTTTTCAAAGGTTTCCTCTTCAACTGGTTGAAGCTCTCTTTCCTTCACGGGTAAGTGTTGGATTGATGTACTTGAAATGTAGGCTTGAGGATTGAGATTGTTTCGATTTTTCTAATGTGCTTGTATATCTCACGTATGTGTCATTCATGCATCTCTTTTCTCAAACTAACTCCTCAGGCCTTTTATAGTGAACTTTCAAAAATTTGCCCGTTGAAGAGATAGGCTTATTTTTGAAAGTCACTTTGCGTCGTTGGCTTGCGTTCTTGGAATTGCCGTTTCCTCGTATGAATTATTCTTTTCACCTTTTCGAGTTCGACACGGTGTCGTGCTTCCCATTGGTTCATTCCTTTTGCACGCTTCGGGATGAGCACTCCAAGAAAGGTTGTATGGAGATATTACTTGTTTAAGTAAATCTCTTGATTTAAATACGTGCAACGGTTCTTTTACGATTATCTCGACTTGACCGCATTTCCTTGCTTTCCCAGGTGACTTAGAGTCGACTTCCAATCATGGATGACTCTTCACACTTCACTTGAGACTTGGCTTTTCTTGAGTTGACTTGACTGATGCTCCACTCACCGCATCTCACCGCTTCTTAAGTAGTGTTCCCGTCTACTCTTCTTTGCCATACTCGGTTGTCTCACAAAGAGTCTTCCTTCCATCTTGATTGTCTTCTTGCATGTTAGGGCGTAGGCTGTCTTGACTCGGCTTGCCCAAACTCTATTCATTACAATGCATTTTACAACAAGAATTGGGGTGCCAACTTTCTATTCTAAGTTTAACATGGCATTCATCAAAATCTAAACAATAAAATTCCTAACAATACGTGAAACAAATACATTATTGAATAAAAATCGAGGGCTTCACAGATGGATTGAGCAAATTCGTCCATGATAACACAATTCCAGATTGTGAAGTGTTAATTTTCTCTTATCGTGCCTTCCACGTTTTTGATGTGTCAATATTTTTCAATGATGATGCATGTAAGAGAATCGATGTGTACCCTATTATAAATAAATTTTTTTCTTATTTACTTTATATGAATATTTTATTATGAAAATAAATTAATAATTATCAGCACAGTTTAAGTATAAACCAATAAAATAAAATAATAATACACACGAATAATAAAAAATAAATCATGTGAATAATAATACAATAATAATATACGTGCAACGCACGTGCGGGATTACTAGTTTGTATTATGGAAAAAACTTATAGAAGACCATCTTACGAGTCTAAATCCGTAAGACGAATCCTACTTTACCCGACCCGCTCTCATGTCCGCCCAAATTTAATTTTTTAATTTTTTTCTTTTTTATTTTAAAATAGGGTTTATTCCTTCTTTTCCTTTTCCATCAATCTTTTTCTCTTTCTTCTCGCTGTCTTCTTCTTCTTCTCGTTGTCTTCTTCTACATTTTCCTCGTCTTCTTCTCACTGTCTTCTTCTTCTTCTCCTTTTTTTCTTCTTCTCTTCTCGTTTTTTTTCTTTTTTTTCGTACTTTGTGTGATTATCGTCCTTTTTTTGTTTTTCTCGTTTTGTCGCTTTCGAAGTGTATCAGTTTGTAATAAAATATGAGTTTGAAATAAAGTTTGTGTACAAATCTGTGAAAATTGGTGCTTGAAAGTATCAGAAATTACCTTAAAAGTTATCAATTTTTTGTCACCGTATTTCAACATTGATCATATAATATTTCACTTTGCATGTTAGATCTATGATGCTTAAAGTATCAGAAATTTCCTTAAAAGTATCATAAACTGCCTTAAAAGTATCGGTTTGTAATAAAAAAATTTGTGTACAAATCTGTGAACATTAATGTTTAAAAGTATCAAAAATTGCTTTAAAAGTATCAGAAATCTAATCTATATATAATAATCAAGCCACTTACAAAAAGTAAGCTTAATTTTTCCTGCCTAAATTCAACTCCTCAAAATAGAAATAACAATTATGAGTGTATATTTTTCTTCATTTTGTAATGCGATGTGTAAATCTTTACACGTGCTTGCAACATATCAAATTAAAGAGTGGTAATAATTGCATGGGAAACGGTAAATTTAGTATTAAAAATCCGCTTAATTTAGAAGGTTTGAAATTCAGAATATTAATACTATTTACATTAATTACAATGCCTTTATTTACGTCAAGATTGTTCACTTATCTACAGAAGTTGACAACAATTGAAATATTAATATAAAGCCATTATTTATTTTTGACAAGTAATCAATATGATTGATTTCGATCATATTTCAATCTAAAACTATAATCACAAATTGAAAATTTTAATATTTATGTACATCGAATTATTACATTATAAAAAAAGGAGAAAAGTAATTATTGATATCTTTTAAAAAAAATGGAAATTTTTTTTGGATTGAATCAACTGAATAATAGGGCAAACAATCATATAGCCGATTTTAATGTATGAATGCAAATCCTATTACAATATTCATGCATAATTAATATATATATACTTTCTTTAATTATTCACCATCATAACACCTATAAATGCGAGTTCAACTTGTATTCAACAATCAAATTTCATTGAATTCTCTTCGGAAAAAAATTCTCTATTGTTGCTTTGCTCATCATCTACAAGAAAAAATGGCACCAATGCTTTCCCTTATCAAAGATCTCCATATGAGCAAATCAACATGGGCTATGAAGCTACATCTGGTTCGTATGTACGGAAAACCGGCTTACAATGATAAAATGAATATAAGCAATCCGGAATGTGTGTTTCACGATTCAGAGGTATGATTTTTATTGTTGTCAGTATATTATTAAAACCTTTTCATAATATCAACTAATTTTTTATGAATTCTTTTCTGCAGGGGGATCGAGGGGAGTATATATGCGATAAAAGGATTTTGTTGTTTCTAATAACACGGATAAATATAAAACATTAACTACAAAATACAAAAATTATTTTTCATGGCAAGACCCATGTTGTCCAATTGCATGATCAAACTTTTCCTAGACTTTTATATAGGTTTAAGAGCTTTGCAGAATTATCTAATGTAGAAACTGTTGATAAGACGATGCTTTTCGGTATGATACGGCTTTTTTGACATTAAAATAGTAATATATGCTATTAGTAATTATTAAATTCTGATTCTTATATTTTTGCAGACGCCATAGGAAAGGTCGTTGCCATGCAGAATGCTAGACCAAAGAACTTGGTGGCAAGATCACCCATTTTATGGAAACAACATTAGAAGATTTGGAGTAAGTAATGTCTCCTAAACTCGGTTTTTTTCTTGAAATAATATTGAACAAGTATTGTAATTAATTGTTTTTTACAGAAATAATCGTGTTTCATGTACTTTGTGGGAGGATTATATTGATGCTATTTTGCCATATTTAGAAGATCATAGTTTTGAACCCATTGTTGTAGTTCTGCAAATGTGTCAGACCAAAGTTTTTAGAGGTAAATGTTTAATGTTTATTCCAGAAATTTACCACGATTCTCGATAGCCTAATTATGTATTAATTTTTCCGAATTCTTTTATTTATTATTGTTTTCTGAAATTTCAGATGAAGTTAAAGTTTCCAACAACTTCTATGTTATGAAGATGATCGTAAATGGGAATTTTGAGGAAATTGAGGACTTTCGAAAGAGGTTTGACTCTTTATGATTATAATTTATATTTAAATTTTTTAATATTAACGTTTCGAAATTATTGTATGACATTCTAATACTTTTAACAGGATTATGATTGTGAGCAATCCAACGCATCCAATCAGTCATTTATCTTATCCAACTACACGGTCAACTGATGAAGATTTGGCTTCCGGTGAATCCCCCTATCGGTTGATTGATTAACTTTATAGTTTATACAAAAGAAGAGGTAATATAATTGTACTGGTTTGCTTTAGATACTGTTTTCCTTTATTTTGGTTGAGTTTAATTTTTGCAATTAAGTTAATAAATTTTATTCATTAATATAGGTTGGGAGCTTTTGGATTAGTGTCACGATTTTCTCAGTCATTGGAGAATGGTGGTGTTTGGCTTGCAAGAGATGCCCTAAAAAGCTCACAAAAATAGGAGAAAAATTCTACTGTGAACGTTGTGACAAGTTCTATCAAACTGGAAATTTCAGGTATTGAAATTGCATTTTTTCTCTCAAAATAAAAAATAATCACTAACGTTTTGTTCAATTCCTATATAAAGGTACAAGATTCAATTAGAGGTTGGTGATGACACTGCAAACACACAACTTTTGTGTTGGGATAGGGACTGTGAGACGCTTATTGGTAAACCGTATTCTGTTTTGAAGAGAGAAATCACTGAGGTATAAATTAACTTATTAATGTTATTTTTTTAATATATTATTCAATATTGAACATTGTTATTTACTTTAAAATTTTGTATATTACAACCAGAGAGAGGGCTGGGAAGATTTGCCGGATGAGTTGGCATCTTTGCTAGATCAAAAGGTTATTTTCAAGGTTCAAGTAAGGGCTGATCAACTCAATCATTTCACTAGATGTTTCTCGGTGATGAGATTTATTGGAGAAGGGTTATCTCAAGTTTAGAAGAAAAAAATGGGTTATTTAGAAATTGGAAGTTGGAAGAGGGACTATTTTTCTTTGTAGGAGGAGGAGGTTATTTATGCTAAAAAATGTAGGAGAGTTTTTGGTGGAGAAATATTTGCTTGTATTGATTCTTCTCAAATTTGGCTTGTTACAAAATGATCAAGACACCCCTATTTATACTAGTACAATTTTCTAACAAATGGCTAGGATTTATTTGATCTAATGGCTATAATTCATTCACTAGAATCATCCTCTAAAATATCTACTTTCCTAGAATATTCTACAAACTTTCTTACAAATAATATCTTAGATATTTTCACAAGACATTTCTAGATAACTTCTAGAACTTGGGCCATTTAGAGTTGGGCTCTTATTTTATCTTTTAACTCAAATATATATTTTCAAGCCCAATATTAATTGGACCAAAATCAAGTTTAAATCCAACACCCCCCCTTAAAATTGATTTGTCATTCCGAGAAAACTTCTAAGTCGTATGAAGTCTTCATGCTTGAGCGGTTTGGTGAAGATGTCCGCAATTTGATCTTGAGACTTTACATACTCCACTTGTAAGTCCTTTCTTGATATGCATTCTCTTATGTAGTGGTAGCGAGTGTCAATGTGCTTGCTTCGATCATGAAACACCGGATTCTTTGCCACTGCATTCTCTTGTTGCTTCGATCATGAAACACCGGATTCTCCATGTAGCGACTTATTAGACCGGTGGCATAGAGAATGTCTGGTCTGGTGCACGTCAAATACCGCAAACTTCCAACCAAACATTTGTACAATGTCGGGTCCACTTTTTCTTCTCCATCATACTTTGATAGCTTGATCCCGCACTCCACCGGTGTGTTAATAGGTTTGCGATTATCCATCTTGAATCTCTTGAGAATCTCCTTTGCGTAGCCTTCTTGCGAGATGAAAATCCCATCTTCTTGTTGTTTAACTTCAACGCCGAGGTAATATGCCATAAGCCCGATATCAGTCATCTCAAATTCTTTGGTCATTGCTTTCTTGAACTCTTCAAACATGTCTGGATTATTTTCTGTGAAGATCAAGTCATCCACATATAAACACGCGATCAAAACATCATCTTTTCTGACCTTGACATAAAGTGCATGTTCGTGCGGGCATTTAGTGAACCCATTCTCTTGCAAGTATTTATCGATCCTGCTATTCCAAGCCCGTGGTGCTTGCTTTAATCCGTATAGAGCCTTCTTTAGCTTCAAGACTTTATCTTCTTCTTTCTTCACCACATAGCCCTTTGGCTGTTCAATGTAGACTTCCTCCTCGAGAACTCCATTTAAAAAGGCTGACTTTACGTCCATCTGGTGAATCTTCCATCTGTTTTGAGCTGAAAGAAATGATAAGCCTTATTGTTTCCAAGCGAGCGACTGGAGCAAACACCTCGTCATAGTCGATTCCAGCTCTTTGACTATATCCTTTTGCGACTAGCCTTGCTTTATATCTTTCAATTTCTCCTTTAGCATTCTTCTTTGCTTTGTACACCCACTTGACGCCGATAGCCTTATGTCCTTTTGGAAGTGAGGTCAGCTCCCACGTGTCGTTCTTCATGATTGCTTGTATCTCTTCATCCATAGCATCTCTCCATCTTTTATTTTGGACTGCTTCTTCAAAAGTCACTGGTTCACAATCTGCAAATAGACAGAATAAAGTGATATCATCTATCCTCTCGGTGTTCTCATAAAGATCTTCTAGACTCCTTGCACGTGTTATGCCTCTTTCATTTAGAAATGATGGTGGCGAGTCTCCTTCAGCTATTGATTGTGAAGTGGATGGAGTAGTTGGCTCTTGCTGAACTTCTATGGTTGGCTCGGTCGGTCTCGACTCATTTTCTTGAAAATCCGGAAAGAAATTGAAGTTGTTTTGGGAACCAAAATCCCAATCTGATTCTTCATCAAACTCTACATCACGACTTATCACAAGCTTCTTAGTATTTGGATTATATAACTTATAACCTTTAGAATTTGAGTCATACCCGATGAAGATGAATGCCTCACTTTTGTCATCAACTTTACTTCTTCTCTCGTCAGGTATGTGTGCATATGCTTTGCTTCCAAATACTTTTAGATGAGAAATACCTGGTTTTCTTCCACTCCAAGCTTCTTGTGGTGTTTTTCCCCACACACTTTTGGTTGGTGAGCGATTTGACAGGTACACCGCACATGCCACTGCTTCAGCCCAAAACTTCTTTGGCAGCTTTTTGCTTTTGAGCATGCACCTTGCCATTTTAAGAATTGTTCTATTCTTTCTCTCAGCTATGCCATTTTGCTGGGGGGATCTTGGGACTGTCAAGGGACGCCGGATTCCGTTTGCTTCGCAAAATTCTTGGAACTCCTTAGATGTGAATTCTCCTCCACGATCGGATCGCATTGCCTTGATTCTGCATCCACTTTCATTTTCCACCATGGCTTTGAACTTCTTGAATGCTTCGAACACTTCAGACTCTGTTTCAAAAAATATACCCAGGTCTTTCTAGAGAAATCATCAATAAAGAGGAGGAAATAATTATTTTTACCGAGAGAGCTTGGCTTTATTGGTCCACAAACATCAGTGTGTATGAGCTCCAGGGGCTTTTGTGATATCGAGCTTGATTCCTTTGGAAAACTCTTTCTGAATTGTTTTCCCAATAGACATCCTTCGCGTAGTTGATCGGGATGATTGATAGAAGGTAATCCTCTTACCATCTCTTTCTTTGATAGTAATTCTAATCCGCCAAAATTTAAGTGCCCAAATCGTAGATGCCAAAGCCAAGATATATCTTTGTAGCAAGCTTTGAGACATTTTGCCACATCATTATGGATATTTAATAAGAACATTCTATTTCTAGACATTGGCACTTTGGTGATTAAATTATTTCTATCATCTCTTATAGAAAGACTACGATCTTTCATGTGAATGTCATAGCCTTTCTCTAAGAGTTGTCCTAAACTCAAGATATTACTTTTCATATTTGGAACATAATAGACATTAGAAATAAATTGATGACTCCCATTCTTTAAGCGGATTAGAATTTTACCTTTTCCTTTGACTGGAACTTTAGACTCATCTCCAAAAGAAACATTGCCGCTCACCGATTCATCAAGCTCCACAAACATGCTTCTTCTTCCACACATATGGTTATTTGCACCAGTATCGAGGTACCAAGTGTTGTCTTGTCTTCCATCACCACCCTTGTATGCTAGTAACAAATTGACATCTTCTTCATTTTTATTTTCCACATAGTGGGCCTTTTCTTCAACCTTGGTTTTGGGAGCTCTACACTCGGAAGCATAATGTCCAAATTTTAGACAATTATAACACTTTGTTTGTGATTTTTCGTACCTCGTTCTTGGATTGCTCCTCCCACGTCCACCGGTTGGGAATTCTCTTCTATCTTCATTATTGTTGAAACCTCTTCGTGCACGTCCACGACCACGACCTCGTCCTTGGAAACGACCTCTTCCATGTTGACCGCGTCCATTGCTCATGTTTTCTTCTTTATCCTTCACTTGCATTTTAAAGGTTGTTCTACAATATCTTGTTTCTTTTTATGTTTTTCTTCATATGCTTGTAATGACCCCAATAATTGATCAATAGTCATCTCCTCCAAATTTTTTGTTTCCTCAATTATTACGACAATATGCTCAAATTTAGGACTTAAAGAACGAAGTATCTTTTCCATAATTCTCACATCACTTAACTTTTCACCATTTCTTTTTATTTGATTAGAAACCGCCAAAACTCTTGAAAAATAGTCGGAAATAGATTCAGACTCTTTCATATGTAAAGCTTCAAATTCACCTCTTAATGTTTGGAGACGTACCTTCTTTACTTGCTCGGCTCCTTTGTGAGACGTTTGAAGCTTCTCCCATGCATCCTTGGCGGTAGTTGCACTTGAGATCTTTTCGAAACCGTCATCATCCAAAGCTTGGTAAATAAGATAGAGAGCTTTCTTGTCTCTCTTTCTTGAATCTTTTAAATTATCCTTTAGAGTTTGGGATAGTGTAGTCTCGTCTTGTGACTCGACATATCCTTTTTCTACAATATCCCAAACATCATGTGCACCCAAAAGGGCCTTCATCTTGATACTCCAATTATCATAGTTGCTTGTGTTGAGCATAGGGACTTGAAAGGAAGCCACACCGTTTGCCATATTTTTATGTAAACCACAAGTGATCTTGTGGCTCTGATACCACTTTGTTGGAGGAGGGTTATCTGTTAGGAATTTTATTGTTTAGATTTTGATGAATGCCATGTAAAACTTAGAATAGAAAGTTGGCACCCCAATTTTTGTTGTAAAATGCATTGTAATGAATAGAGTGGCCAAGGTGAGTTAAGTCGCCTACGCTCTAACATGCAAGAAGACAATCAAGACTTGAAGGAAGACTCATTGCGAAACAATTTGAGTATGTCAAAGAAGAGTAGATGGGAACTCTCTTGAAGAAGCGGTGAGATGCAAAAGTGAAGCATCGATCAAGTCAACTCAAGAAAAGCCAAGTCTCAAGTTGAAGTGACGGAAGAGTCATCCAATGATTGGAAGTGACTCTAAGTCACCCGAGGAAAGCAAGGAAATGCGGTCAAGTCGAGATAATCGTAAAAGATCCGTTGCCGAAATCAAGAGAATTACTTAAACAAGTAATATCTCCATACCACCTTTCTCGGAGTGCTCGGTCCCGAAGCGTGCAAAAGGAATGAACCAATGGGAAGCACTACACCGTGTCGAACTCGAAAGGTGAAAGAACAATTCATACGAGGAAATGGCAATTCCAAGAATCGCAACAAGACAAGCCAACGATCGCAAGTGACTTTCAAAAATAAGCCTATCTCTTCAACGGGCAAATTTTTGAAAGTTCACTATAAAAGGCTGAGGAGTTTGTTTGAGAAAAGATGATGATACATAGATGACACATATGTGAGATATACAAGCTTATTAGAAAAACTGAAATATTCTCAATCCTCAAGCCTACATTACGAAGAACATCAATCCAACACTCACCTGTGAAGGAAAGATAACTTCAATCAGTTGAAGAGGAAAATACTGAAAACAAGGGGTCTACATTCCAGGAAGGATTGTAGGAAGGTTCAAGGTTGAGCCAAGTCTTAAGCTTTTGGAGGGCTTCGTGATCAAATCCAAAGAGCTTGAGCAAGTGAGTCGTAGCAAAGCGCACTCGCCCGTGAAGAAGCCGAGTCGCACGAGAAGCCACCGAGTGATCAAGGCGTCTCATCGAGTCCCAAAGGATCAAGTCACCGTGTGATCAAGACTTTTGTATCCGGATCTGCTTACCACTTTGTAAACTCGATCACTACTTAGTGGATTCCTCCGGGAGTTGGAGAAGAGAGGAGTAGAAGAATTACCCCATCTTCGAACCTCTATAAAAATTTCATTGTGTCATTTACATTTCAAGACTTTAATTCTTGCAATTTTAATCGCTTATATCTCACGATAAATTTGCTATCCACTTGATAATTTATAAGTACTAAACCAAGCACTAAACTCTTACTTAATCAAACTTAAGGGTGTTAAGTCTTCCAATAAAACAAAACCACAATCGAGTTAATTTAGAGCTAACAAAATGAGTTACTCCATCAACAAAATCGATTGAGTTTGTTGAGTGATTAACTCTACTGAGTGACTAAGTTGACTGTCCATCAAGGACACAGCTGTGTAGTATCAACTCTGTAGATTTAAAAGGACTAAATCGAAAATTTGGTAAGGTTTATTCAACCCCCCCTTCTAAACCTTACACTTACACCCCTTGGGACCTACAAGTGGTATCGGAGCGGTTGGTTCATTGAACCCTCCACACCGGTTCTTGAACTAGATCTCCAAACTTTTCAAAGTCTGCTTTAGTACTTAAACTTTCAAAACTCTTCTTTATCATTAAAAGTTATTATCATGGAAGCAAATTTGACACGCATCCCTATGTTCACTATTGAAGAATTTGATGATTGGAAAATTCGTATGCAGGCTCATCTATCAGCATTACATGATGAGATGTGGATAGTGATAGAAGATGGGCCTCTGCAAATCTTAAAGGTGAACACACAAATTGTCACGAAGAGTTGCGGTGAAGGAGAAGAAGATGTTGCTCTAGACCCTATGGTTGAAAAACCAAGAACCGAGTGGACAAATGATGACGAGAAAAAGATATAACCTGGACAATGTAGCCAAGGACATCCTCTACAAAACCTTGGACAAAGCCATGTTCAACAAAGTCAAATCATGCAAAACGGCTAAAGAAATGCAGGACAAGTCGACATTGATTTGTGAAGGCTCGTGAGCAAATCAAAGAAAACAAATTATCGGTGGTCAGTCATGAAATTTGAGAACTTCAAAATGATCTCGGGAGAGAACCTGGATCAACTAGACGCTCGGTTCACGAAATCAAAAATGAGTCATGCACTGACTTGGAAAGGAATATACACAGAAGAAATGTGTATGAAGATCCTAAAAGTCTTCCAATGGGAAATGAAGGTCATGGCAGCCTCGAGACATTCCATGGACCTATCAAAGACATCCAACCATGAGTTATTCTCGGACCTCAAAGCCTACGAGTTTGAGCCGAGAAGAAAAGACCCGAGGAAGAGACAGTTTGTACTCAAAACAACTCGCTCTAATTGTTAAAGATGGGAAGAGAGCCGAGGTCAAAGAAGTCATTGACCCGGAAGAAATAGCCCGATGGTTAAGAGGTTCAACAAGTTCTTCAATAAGAACTACAAGAGAGGAAAGGGTGAATCTTCCGAAGACATTGACTCCCTCCAAATCAAGGGAAGATAGGCCAACCAAGAGAACAGATCATCAAAAAGTTGAGTATCAAAGGGTGACAATCCAAGAATGGAAAGAGCTGATCAAAAGGTTGAGTATCTATGTTGGAATCGTAGACAACCATGTCACTATGCCATTATTTGTCCATATCATGTAGTCAACAAGTACAGGATGAAGAAGAAAGGAAGATCTTGAGAGAAAGAAGACAAGAAAAGAAAAAGGCAATGATGGTCTTGCCGAGATCAATAAAAAACGACCAAGTCAAGAGAGACAAATGATTCGAGAGCGGTGAAGCCGACTACTCAAGTGACTCACGAAGAAGAAGCCTTGATCCGCTTGATGGCCAAAGAACAAGATCAAGAAGATGAGGTACAATCTAACTCAACAAACTCGGACACTAGTGATAGTGATCGTGACACACACACTTCATCACCCACCGATCTTTATGATTCATTAGGCAAAATGATGAAAGATTTTGAACACATTAAATCCTCACACACACTATGGAATGAGGAAAACAAATTTACTCAAAAGTCAAAACTCAAAGGCGACTAAGGAGCCGAGTACTCTAAGTCAAATAGTGATGAGAATGAAAGTTTAAAGGTTTGAAAATGCTAAATTAGTAGCGAGAAATTGCTGCTATAGAAAAGAGAGAGAATGACCTCAAGAATGTTATTGCTTCATTCACTAAGGCATCTAAATCATTGGATGATCTTATTATGAGTCAAAGAGAATGTGGAGACAAGACAGGCTTAGGATTTAATTCCTCTCGTGCTATGTCAAACCTCAAAAGCAATTTTGGAAAAAGGATCTTCAAGTCATGAAGAGTCCGAAAAATCCAAAACTCTAAATGTTGCACACACATTCACTCCAAAGCACAATAACAAGCAAACCGGCCTTAGTTACAAAGGAAAAGGAAAACAACCGATTGAGTGTCTTTGAAAGGACAATGAGAAGAGATTCAAATGAGTCTCTCAAAAACTCCTAACAAAAATACTCAGTAAAGAAGAAGCGAGCTACCAAACACCCCGTAAAAATCCATAAAAGAAATACATATGATGGGAATGGTAGAAAATATCCAAGCCAAGTGATTGGAATAATGTGAACCATCGGATAAACTTATGGAATATAAGCCCAAATGGCAAAGGCCAGAACTCGGAAAGGCCATTCCAAAAGTATAAGAGCTTTCATCAAAGACACCTATGCATCTAGGCATCACACTCAAAGTCACCACAACTACCCAAGAAAGGCAATTGCTAAAACACATATACAGGCATACGACAAAAGAGACAATTTGTATGAACCTAGAATCCCCAAGCAATTTGCCAGGGATTAATTATGATTATGGCACGATAGATGGCAACCCCTTAGAGTCAAATCATTTGGCTATAAGTTGGTTGGATCATCTTACAATTCTAACCCCTCGGGGACCCGGACAAGTATGGGTACCTAAAACTTAATTTCCTTGATTGCGGGTTCAAGGAACAAAATCGAAAGTGCCAAGGAACTGGTACATGGATAGTGGTCATTCCGGACACATGACAGAAACAAGAAAAATCTGTCAAAATTCAATGAAGTTAAAGGAGCAAAAGTCATATTTGTAGGAAATGAAGCTCTGTCTACTAGCAAAGAGCACAAATGAATCAAGTTGGCTATGGCACAAAAAGGAGTCACCAATTTCAAAACAATTAACAAGGCGGCAAGAAGTCATCTTGTGGAAGGATTACCAGACTCGATTATACAAAAAGGAGAGTATATGTGACGCATGTCGAAGGGAAAACAAATCAAGTCGTCATTCAAAGAAAAGACATGCCCATCCTCAACAAGAATATTGCATCGCTTCATATGGATCTATTTGGCCCATGGAACCACCAACATAAGTGGAAAGAAATACACCTTGGTGGTAGTAGATGACTATTCAAGATATACATGGACAATATTCATGTGTAAGAAGAAAGAAACTCTACAAAAACCACCACAAATTGATGAAAAGGATTCAAAACGAGAAGAGTCAAACCATTATCAAAATAAGATCGGATAGAGGAACCGAGTTTGTCAATGGAATAATAACTTCGATATTGTATTGAGAATGGTATTGGTCATGAACTATCGTGACAAGGACTCCACAATGAGAATGGAGTTGTAGAAAGAAGGAATAGAACCCTCAAAGAAGCGGCAAGGACCATGTTAGTCAAGCGGGTTTACCAAAAGATTTTGGGTGAAGCAATCAACACACTTGCTACACCCAAAACAGGATGTATGATAAATAGACAAATGACAAAGACTCCTATGAGATCCGGATGGAAGAAAACCAAATGTTGCATATTTGAATATTTGGATGTAAATGCTTCATCCACAACAATGACAAAGACAATCTAAAGGCTTTTGATGCTAAAGTCGATGAAGGTATCTTCTTAGGATACTCAAAAAGCAAAGCCTGAGAATACTCAACAAAAGAACTATAGTTCTGAAAGAATCCATTCATGTAGTATTCGATGAGCCAAAGGTAAATGGAGAAGACATTGAAGAATCGGTGATAAGTGAATCATCCAACCATACGGAAGAGTCCCTATCTTGGAAAGCTGGCCGGGATTATCAATTCGAAGAAGACGAGATTGCTTGAATCTCAAAAACAGTGGAGAATTTGCGGCTAAGTGATTACGAGAGAGTCGACCCGCGCAACAACACAAAACGCAAGTCTACTCGAATCCGGCTAACTTACTCCAACTGATGTAAGATGGTGAGAAATCATCCACGAGAACTTGTCATTGGAGATATAAGAGAAGGTGTCAAAACAAGATCCGAACTCAACAAGAAGCCATGTTCACATGCTTCATCTCACAAATAGAGCCCAAAGACGTGTCACAAGCCTTGGGCGACACACATTTGGATTCAAGCTATGCAAGAAGAGTGAATCAGTTTGAAAGAAATAAAGTATGGGAATTAGTGCAAAGACCCATACATCAAAATGTTATTGGCACCAAATGGGTGTTGAAATAAGATGAACGAGGAAGGTTACGTGATAAGAAACAAAGCAAGACTAGTAGCCAAAGGATATTGCCAAGAAGAAGGGATAGATTTTGATGAAACATTTGCCCCTGTAGCAAGATTGGAAGCTATAAGGATGTTTCTTGCCTATGCGACTCATAAGAATTTCATTGTATATCGAGATGGATGTAAAAAGTGCATTCCTAAATGGTTTATTGGAAGAAGAAGTGTATGTTGAACAACCTCCGAGGATTTGAACAGAAGACTCTTGGAGATAAGGTATACAAACTCAAGAAAGCCCTGTATGGA
The DNA here is from genome assembly GCA_016081115.2 of Rehmannia glutinosa. Classification (NCBI taxonomy): domain Eukaryota; kingdom Viridiplantae; phylum Streptophyta; class Magnoliopsida; order Lamiales; family Orobanchaceae; genus Rehmannia; species Rehmannia glutinosa. Next base: position 48,911,344 of record CM071931.1, on the reverse strand, counting down.
TTGAAGCGGGCACCCGAGCATGGTATGATACCTTGTCACAATTCCTAATTGAAAATGGATTCACTAAAGGAAAAGTAGATAGAACACTTTTTCGAATTCAAGACAAAAGGAGTATCTTTGCTTGTTCAAATATATGTGGATGACATCATTTTTGGATCCACTAACAAAGAGTGTGTGAAAAATTTTCAAACCTCATGCAAAGTAAATTTGAAATGAGCATGATGGGAGAGGCGACATTCTTCCTTGGACTCCAAGTGAAAACAATTGAAGGATGGAACCTTCATAAGTCGGACAAAATACACCAGAGATTTAATGAAAAAATTTGGTATGGAAGAGAAGTCTTCTGTGAAAATACCAATGAACACATCAATCAAAATGGACATGGATGCGGATGGCAAGCACAGTAGATCAAACAAGATCTGAGCACTTATTGGATCAACGCTCTATCTCACAAAGAAAAGCAGGCCGGACATCACCTTTGTTGTAGGTGTATGTGCAAGATTTCAATCTGCTCCAAAAGAAAGCCATATGACAAAGACTAAGAGAGTATTGAGATACTTGAAAGGAAGCCAAGAAGTAGGCTATGGTATCCAAAGGAAGGTGGATTCAAGCTAATTGGCTATTCAGATTCGACTATCTTTGGATGCAGAGTAGACAGAAAAGCACTTCCAGGCACATGTCAAATGCTAGGAAGCAGATGATTTCTGGTTTAGCAAGAAGCAAAACTCAATAGCCACCTCCACAGTGAGGCGGGAATACATAGCTGGGCAATTGTTGTGCCAAGTCCTATGGATGAGACAAAGAATGAGAGACTATGAAATTGAGGAAAAAGAAATTCCAATCATGTGTGATAACACAAGTGCAATTGCAATCACTCAAAATCTGTGTTGCATTCAAGAACAAAGCATATTGATGTCGGATATCACTTCATAATAGATCATGTTGAAAAGAAGGACATCATCCTGGAATATATCTCAAGCGATAAACAACTAGCCGACATCTTCACAAAACCATTATGTGAATCAAGATTTGAAGAACTCAAACATGAGTTGGGGTTAATTGAGCTGAGTGACACTCGAGACGAATCAAAGAAGAGAAATGGAACAGAAAAGGGGTGAAAAAGAGCTTGAAAAACAAAATCGGCTCAAGAATCACCAGATGTCGGAAAAACATTACAAAGTCGGTGATAGGTGAGTCACTAAGAGAACTGTGAGAAGTAGAGTTAAATCGGCTAAGGGATAAGCTGAATAACTTATGAGCAAAGTGACAAAAACGCATGTGTCGTTTGACTAAGCGGGAATGTTTTAAGGAACACGTCGATAATGATGATGTGTACGACATAAAGCTGCACACCAAGCTTATGATTGGATATAAATGCTGCCGCATTAAATACGAGACATGAAATGCTCAATAGGCGTGCAAAATCCAAGCCGTTGATTTCGATCACAATTCAAAAACCACCCGCACGTCCTTTCATAAACCATATTTAAACCATTTTCGTCCGTTTCTCTCTCACACTTCTAAAAACTGTTCATCTCTTTCTCTCAAAAGCAAAGGCAAAATACTCTCGAAACCCTATCAATCTTCAAATCATTTTCTGAGTTTTTCCTTGAAATAATCCTGAGAAATGGCACCAACTTATGACTTTACCAAGTTAGGAAAGCAAATCCACACCGGCTCTACGGTGGATTTTGACGGAATGATGAAACAGGGGTCCGACGACACCCTAGTGAAGAAAATCGCTGAGAAGTTGGAAACGTCCGGGCTGAAGTCATTTCTAACGTTAGAATATCCGATGACCTATGTGGAGGAGGTCGCACAATTCTACGTGAATGTTGAGATTCACGATGAAGGAATCAAGTCATCTGTTCACGGAAAGCAGCTGACTATCACTGCCATGGATTTGGCTGAACATTGCTCACTACCAGCAGAAGGAGCATCTGAGATTAAAGAAGCTGATGTAAACTTGGTGACGCTGGAAAGAAATAGCCAAGTCGGACTTTGCTTTGATAAAATAATATACACAACAAACAAGAGACTGGCTGAAGGATGATTATCACAAGTTGTTGGACATAGTTGCCAAATGTATCGACATCAAATTTGGCGAACTTTGACCAATCAAAAAAGGCAAAGCTGATTGTAATGGCTGCAATCATCGAAGAAAAAGAAGATAAAGCTGGGCTGAGTTTGTCTCACAGCAGACTCTGCCGAGCGTGGGAACAAGTCCTTCAAAGAAGATGGCACATTTGGAGGATCCCTAGGATATGGCCTAGTGATTGGCCGGCTAATGGAGGTGAAAGGAGTCCCTCTTAGACATGGGAAGGCATTCCATGTTAACAAGAGGATGTTCAGAGCAAACCTCTCTGGCGCACAGAAGAGAGCTTACGCCAAGAGAGCTGACACCAGTGAGGGGAATCAGGTGACCCAAGATACAGCTGTTTCCTCTCCAGCCAAGAAGAAAGCTGCCCCTGCAGCTGCTAAGAAGACTGCTGCCCCTGCAGCAAAGAAAACCAAACATGCTCCTGCCCCTGCAGCAGAGTCACCTGCCCCAGCAGCCGTGTCTCCTGCCCCTGCAGCAGCGGTCGAGAAGGACTCACAAATACCTTCTCCGATCGTCAAAAAGAGGAGAACCGAGAAGCCACGACGGCCCGCTCCCCAGAAAAAGACACCAGCACCGGCCCCAGCCGCTCAAGACTCAGAGGACACCGTCTCTGAACCAGAAATCCCTCTGGTACAAACAAGGAGACGAAGAAGAATCATCAAGCAGTCCGAACTGGAGAAACCAGCTGAGTCAGTTACTCAGCTAGAGAAGATACCGGAGACTACTGGAGAAGTAGAGTCTCCAGATGTAGTTGATGAAACAGCCAAGTCTGCTGAAGGCGATCAGCAGAGGCAACCCGAAGACACAACTGTAATTCACACAGCTGAAGCACAAGAAGAACCTGCTAGAGCGGATAGTGATGTAATGATCCTATCCCCACCTTACCCAGACATCCAAAATCGTCTGCGTGAGTGGAGGAAATGGAAGTTGAGTAAGTCAAGGGAACAGTTCCAACGGCCTGAGTTTATAGAAGAAGAAGAGGAACTGCTAAATTTCCTTGGACTAAAAACTGTGCCCCCAGCACTTGATGAAGACAACTGCTTAGATATCCTGCAGATTTACAAGGAAAAGGAGAGAGAAAAGCAAGCTGAGGAAGCTGAGGCACGTGAAAAGGCAAGCATCTGCCCTATCTCCGGCACCACAGAACACACACATCCTCTCCTTGATGTCTTCTCGGACAGTGATGAGGATCCAGAGAATGCTGCTGCCACAGAAGAGTTGCAAATGCAGCAAGCATTGCACGAATCAAGAATCCTTCACGAGCAAAGATTGATGGAGGGACCAGGAGAGTCCTCCAGAACACAGTGAAATTGATCCAATGGGAGTGGTTCAGCAAATCGCCACTGTTGTTGCTTGCTACCACTTCCCCCACTCACTCGGAAGAAGCGATAAAGGAACTGGCGATGAAAGCTGGACAATGGGGACCCGGTCGAGCCAACCCCTATTGAAGGTGTGTTACCACCTTTGCCGGCAACAATCAATCGAAACAGCCGGGAGTTTGGAGCCGAGTAACCCCATTCCAAGTCACTCACTGGTGCGCCCGGTGAGGGAAACTCCTCCACTGCGCAAGGTCGGAGGATCTGCAGATGACTCCTAACGAATCAAGGAGGCGAAGTAGAGAAAATACAAACACAAGAGGAACAATGAAGTTGCCATCAACGAAGCTCGGGGCGATTGAGACTGTCTCACCGAGGTGCCAACCCTCGAAAAGCTAATGACGCTGGCGATGCGATCGAGGCACGAGATGGAACGGCCACTGGGAGTTAACACTGCAGGCGATGAAAGTGCAATCTATGGGGTTGAGACTCCAATGGATGCCACCCATGAGAAGACCCTAAGACAGTGACACTGTCGAAAGGGAGGACCAAGGCCTCATTGCGCAGAGAGAGAGCTGCTTGGAGGTAATGAAGGCCACGGGAGGTTGAGACTTTCCGGGTAAAGAAGTCAAGTAGAGAACATCCTCCTGCTATAATCGACCCATCCGAGAAGGAGATAAGCGCACTTCATGATTCCCAGGATAATCTGATGTATCCTTTCGGGATCGAGAAAGCGAAGAAAAAGGCTCGAGTCATCCCCGTGCCAAATCCAAAAGACTTCATTGCGGGTGTTCCAAGCACGAGTAAGTCGATCCCAAGACTACTCGTCAAACCTTTAACTTTGATGATGAGCCACCAATGGAAATCTCATCATCATCCGATGTACGCTATCTTGATAAGGCCGAGGGACCGAGTCTACGCAATTGGAAAAATCACCGAGACCAACGAAGTACATTAAGGCAAATGAGGCTCAAAACCGAGACCAACGAAGGCTGTTGAAACAGTGGCTTCAAAAATCGACTACTCCACAACAAAACCCGTGAACCCGGATCCACCGAGGCTCCTCAAGTCTGCAGCGGGATCGATTCTCAAAAGAACTTCACGCGCACCGCTCATCATCGAACAGATCCCGGTTGGCGGCGATGAATCTTTTGTAGAATCTTTCCCTTTTTCACTTTGGAGATACGAGAACTCCACGAAGAGTCGAAAAACGAACAAGCACGCTATCACAAACCAGCTCTGTTATTCCATCGACACCATTGTTCCGGTGATTATGATTTTGATCTTTGTATGGCCATCGGCTTCAACGAAGAATCAATCGGTAAAAATCTGAAGTGTTCAAGGCACTATTTCTTTGAGGTTGAACGGATGGAGAGGCATCGAGGCCTCTTTGGATATCGCGGACAACAAGAGATGCCACCACTACAGTAGACTTGAGAGGCATAACATCCCGAATCGGGAATGGTGGCAACAGCTGAAAACAATGCGTGTGGAACAAGTGAGATACTTCAGGACATTGTTCAACAAGTGCTAGTGTGGAGAGTCGAAAATGCTTGATGCAAAAACGAAGGCGAGAGAACATATTGAGCACATGCATGAAGCTCATCTCGCTTGAGATAAAAACTGCGTGAGCATAATACAAATGATCTCTGACGTTTGGAAGAACACATGACTAGAAAATTCAGCCTTCTCATGGCCGAGATGAAGCCGATTTCAAGTGAGTCCAACGCTACTCGATCCGAATTCGTCTTTAACGCAAATGACTTGAAGCGAGAACTTCGACTATCCGCGAGCTCGACTTCATGCTTGCCAAAGATGTTCCCTGGGTTCCTCTATCCTTTGATGATGCCAAAAAGGGGAAGAGGAATACCTTAAAGCGAAAAAATCAAGTTTGAAAAGAAAGGAGCGGTGAGAAGGGAACAAGCGAGAAGGGAAAATCACCGTGGAAATTTTGAAACAAAAGAAAGGAAAATCTGTGAGGGGGAATGATCAAAAGATATGACCTTGATGATTGCACAAACCCCTCAACGGGTCCTGTCACGGTGACATTATAAGCGGAAACTCCGCGTGACTCTGCCACTCCAACACCTGCTTTGTATCTATGGTGAAAAGAGAAAAACAATTGAAGCGGGGATGAAGGAAGTGGAAGGAAGAATGGATGCGAGTTATGAACATCTTGAAAGAACACGGAGGCATTCCGGTGAAGAGACGAGAGACACTTATGCCATTTCGGATGTCGGGACAGCCACGTCGATTGACGAATTCAAAACGCTCGAATCAAGGATACTTTGCAAATATGTCTATGGCTCAAGCTTGGGACTTGTCTTGGGAAAAGGGTCTCACATTATGTGAAGAAGGCGACAGCAGGCGAGACTCTACCAGCGATCACTCTGCTTTGGTCACTCAAATGGAAAGAAGAAGAAGACCCGAAGACAATATACGCCCGCAGGTAGAGGAAGAAGCGATGAGTGGAGGAAGAAGCTTGGACCTGGGCCTCCCCAAGAATATTGAATCGTAGATCCGGAAAGAAAGGAGGGATCTCTTTTGGTGGGCTTGACCAAGTGGCAAATTTGAAAGTGGCTAAAACTAACGCCGAGTATGCAAAAAGAATAGAAGAAGAAAACAAGAGACAAACTCGGCTATGGCGGAGAGACAGGAAAGAATAAGAAAAGATGAAGGCCGCCAGGAAGGCATATGAAAAGAAAAAAAAAGGCGGTGGCGACGAGAAGAAGAGAGAAGAAGAAGAAGATCTTTGAACAAGATGAAAGAAGGAGACATCGAAGGAGATAAAGTGTTCTTTGTCCAACCCTTCGTGTATTTTATTATGTAAATACATACAATGTAAGTCTTACGTAATAAAGCTATAAATTCTTTATTCTTTTGTGAAGACAATTATATACTCACGATACACCTTGTAAAAACAGTTGTTGTTAAGTACAAGAATGATATGATCAATAAAAAGATTGATTCTGCGCATACATTCTATGTCAATACACTATCTGTATGTATCTTTGTTATTTGCATTTTTGTATGGTTTAAGTTTTGGCATCATCAAAAAGGGGGAAATTGTTAGGAATTTTATTGTTTAGATTTTGATGAATGCCATGTAAAACTTAGAATAGAAAGTTGGCACCCCATTTTGTTGTAAAATGCATTGTAATGAATAAGTGGCCAAGGCCGAGTTAAGTCGGCTACGCCCTAACATGCAAGAAGACAATCAAGACTTGAAGGAAGACTCATTGTCGCTTGAAACAGTGAGTATGGCAAAGAAGAGTAGATGGGAACTCTCTCAAGAAAGCGGTGAGATGCAAATGAGTGAAGCATCGGTCAAGTCAACTCAAGAAAAGCCAAGTCTCAAGTTGAAGTGACCAGAAGAGTCATCCATGATTGGAAGCGACTCTAAGTCACTGAGGAAAGCAAGAAAATGCGGTCAAGTCGAGATAATCGTAAAAGATCCGTTGCCGCAAAATCAAGAGAATTACTTAAACAAGTAATATCTCCATACCACCTTTCTCGGAGTGCTCGGTCCCGAAGCGTGCAAAAGGAATGAACCAATGGGAAGCACTACACCGTGTCGAACTACGAAAAGGTGAAAGAACAATTCATACGAGGAAATGGCAATTCCAAGAACGCAACAAGACAAGCCAACGACTGCAAGTGACTTTCAAAAATAAGCTATCTCTTCAACGGGCAAATATTTGAAAGTTCACTATAAAAGGAGGAGTTTGTTTGAGAAAAGATGATGATACATAGATGACACATATGTGAGATATACAAGCTTATTAGAAAAAGCTGAAATATTCTCAATCCTCAAGCCTACATTCACGAAGAACATCAATCCAACACTCACTGTGAAGGAAAGATAACTTCAATCGGTTGAAGAGGAAAATCTCTGAAAACAAGGGGTCTACATTCCGGGAAGGATTGTAGGAAGGTTCAAGTTGAGCCAAGTCTTAAGCTTTTGGAGGGCTTCGTGATCAAATCCAAAGAGCTTGAGCAAGTGAGTTTGTAGTAGCAAAGCGCACCGCCTGTGAAGAAAGGCGAGTCGTACGAGAAGCCACCGAGTGATCAAGGCGTCTCAGGCGAGTCCCAAAGGATCAAGTCACCATTTGTGTGATCAAGACTTGTATCCGGGATCATTACCACTTTGTAAACCGATCACTACTTAGTGGATTCCTCCAGGAGTTGGAGAAGAGAGGAGTAGAAGAATTACCCCATCTTGAACCTCTATAAAAATTTCATTGTGTCATTTACATTTCAAAGACTTTAATTCTTGCAATTTTAATCGCTTATATCTGGCGATAAATTTGTTATCCACTTGATAATTTATAAGTACTAAACCAAGCACTAAACTTTTACTTAATCAAACTTAAGGGTGTTAAGTCTTCCAAAAAACAAAACCACAATCGAGTTAATTTAGAGCTAACAAATGAGTTACTCCATCAACAAACATTGAGTTTGTTGAGTGATTAACTCTCTTGAGTGACTAAGTTGATCATTCATCAAGGACACACATTGTGTAAGTATCAACTCAGTAGATTTAAAAGGACTAAATCGAAAATTTGGTAAGGTTTATTCAACCCCCCCCTTCTAAACCTTACACTTACACCCCTTGGGACCTACATTATCTCAAGTTTAGAAGAAAAAAATGGGTTATTTAGAAATTGGAAGTTGGAAGAGGGACTATTTTCTTTGTAGGACGAGGAGGTTATTTATGCTAAAAAATGTAGGAGAGTTTTTGGTGGAGAAATATTTGCTTGTATTGATTCTTCTCAAATTTGGCTTGTTACAAAATGATCAAGACACCCCTATTTATACTAGTACAACTTTTTAACCAATGGCTAGGATTTATTTGATCTAATGGCTATAATTCATTCACTAGAATCATCCTCCAAAATATCTACTTTCCTAGAACATTCTACAAACTTTCTTACAAATAATATCTTAGATATTTTCACAAGACATTTCTAGACAACTTCTAGAACTTGGGTCATTTGGAATTGGGCTCTTATTTTATCTTTTAACTCAAATATATATTTTCAAGCCCAATATTAATCGGACCAAAATCAAGTTTAAATCCAACAAGATTGACTATGGACTCTAATTTGCTCAAAAGATATGCTACATTTTTCTTATTGAAAGCAAGATATATTTGTAATTAAAATTACTAATAACTTCAAGGAGAGAACTCTTTTTTTTTTTAATGCAGGAATCTGATTTCTTGTCCAAACTTCATGGAGACGAACAAGATTTTGATAAGGTAAGTAAGTTATTTTGTAATTATCTTTGGAATCCATATCGATAAGAAAATTACATTATTATTGTAATTTCTTTCAATAGTCATCAAACTCTGGCGACGAAGTGAGTACCCAAATAAGAAATTAAAAAAGATGGATCCAGTTGAAGAAAAAATCTCTCTCAAAAGATTATTATTCGAAGAATCTACATCAAAAAGCAAGACGCTCAAGAAGGATATTAAGTTGGCGGATGAATCTAAGATATAGATATTTTGTTCATGGGAGTACAGTTAGATGCAAGATGGATATTTGTTGAATTAAGTTTTTTTTTTCCTTTTAGCTATTTTGTTGGATTTGGGAATTGTTTCCCTTATGAATACTTACATTGGTTTGGGATAATTTTTCGATTTAAATATTTTGTTTTTTTTGGGAGTTTCTTCATATGGATATTTTGAATGTTTTCAGGACTTGACGCATGTTGATTATATTTTCCTTTTTGTTGTTTTTTGTTTATTCATCTTTGGTGTTTCCGTTTATTATTTTTTATATTTCACAATTTAATATAAGAATACAAAATTTTGTATCTTTATATGATATTTTTTAATCATTCATTTTCAGGATTGTTCGTGTTGGGGTTGGTTTAAATATTTAAAGATATGGAGATTATTTTGCTGCGAGGGTTCATCATGCTTGAAGATCTCCACGAAATATCACCAACTGGATGATGTCAACGATTTATTCAACGAGTTATCATACATAAAAGTATAGTTATTTGTGAGGAAACAAATGTTTTGCTATAGAAGTACATTTCGAGATTGGATGAGTGGTTTATTGGTTTTCGGTCATTTTTCCATCTGAACATTCTGTTTGGTTTTTTTGTTTTTCATAATGAAGAATTCGAATATTTTAGGATGTCTCATTATTTTTTGTTTTGTTGTTTTTTTATTATTATTTTTCTGTTTTGTTGTTTTTTCATTATTAATCTTTGGTATTTCTGTTACTTTTTCCTAATTTTACTTATTCTTCTTTATATGATATTTTTAAATATTTTTATTTCCAGGAGTGTTCGTGTTGGAGCTGGTTTTGATTGGTATGTAGGAATGAACTAGGAATGGAATGGTCATTCCTAAAGTCATTCCAAAACTAATGATTGGTACTTATTAGGAATGGGAATCTTTAACGCCTATGGAATCCCTATACCCAATAGTATGGGATTAACCATTCCTCCCTCCCCCCTTGGTTTTAGCCATTCCCAATTTACAAGGAATAAATTTATTTTTATCATTGACAAAATTACCCTCCTAAACTAACTAAAAATATTTGATAAAACTAAACCTACACAAAAGGCCATCCATCGCATAAAGCCCACCATCGCAGAAAACCCTCCATATTTTCTGAAACCTTTTCCCACGAGTCCACGACTCCATAACAGGTACGAATTCTTCTATTCATCTCACCAACATCTTTATCTGTTCAAATAATTTTAATGATTGTGTTGATTCATGATTGATTATTCAAGTCAAAAGGTAAAGTTTCTCATACGCAGGGCAATTTTTAATTCTTTTTGTTTATGAAACTGAAGATATTTTATTCCATTCAAGTTTTATGAATTTTTTTTTTAAATACAGTTTTATGATTATATTATGCATGAAGTGGGTGTCTTTGTTCACATAATTTTGATGCGTTTTTATGAATAATTATCCAGACTAGTTGGCAAATAGTGCTTTTGTGTTAGTGCTCTGTGGGGTTGGTATTGCTTTCAATTAGCAATTGACTTGCAAGTCAATTTAGGATTCTCTAAAAATAAAAACAAAAATAAAATATTGATGTTAGGTATTGTTTTGACAAATTTTGAAGTCTGGTAGTGCTTTTGAGATAGCTCATTGATATTGGGTGATTTTTTTTTTGAAACCATTGTCTTCAAGTTATTAGTTGATATTATGGATGCAAGAGCCTGAAGAACTTTAAAAAAGGGTATTAGGCTGATGTTGTTTTCAGTTTTAATAAAACTTTGTGATACATAAGCAGTATGTGCTATCTGTAAAAAAAGTACTTCTTGGTTTTTGTATGAAAAAAATTAGTTTGTCGCAATGAAAACTAACATATTTGATTAATACTATGTTTTTCTAATTAAATACTTTATTTTTTAACTTTTACTTGAAACCATCTCATACATATTCTATTATCTAAATTTGCAGCTATGGCAAGATTAACTTTAACAACGAGAAAATTGGCAAGGAGAAAGAAATATATGACAGTATTAGCATATTGGTTGAGTATAGTGCAGTTAGTAAATTGGTTTTGGCTCATTGTTCTTAAATTTTTAGAAAATCAAAATATATCTATTAGTTTAAGACCAATGTATCAATATAATTTTTATGAGAGGAGAAAATATATCCAAAAAGTCATTTATGCTAGTGATAGTGTATGTAAAAACATGATTAGGATGAATAGGTCTGCTTTTGTTCGTTTATGCTTTAGACTTGAGGCAACTGGTATGGTGTCATCAACTAAAAATATGTCGGTGGATGAGCAAGTGGCTATGGCAGTGCATATTTTAGCTCATCACCAAAAGCAAAGAATCATAAATGCGAATTTTGAACGTTAAAACAATTAGTAGGCATTTTAGACAAGTGTTGAATGCTATTATTAGAATTCAAGGGGAGTTACTTAAGGTGCTTGAGGCGTGCAGGATAACTCTGACAGACGAGAGATGGAAATGGTTCAAGTACGCTATATTATTCAAATAGAAATTACTTTATATATAACAATATACTTATTCTAGACTTATAATATTGATAGGGATGCTTAGGAGCTCTAGATGGTACTCATGTCAAAGTTCGTGTGTGTACAGACGACAAACCTAGATATCGAACACGTAAAAATGAAATTGCTACGAATGTATTAGGAGTGTGCTCCCAAGACATGCAATTTATCTATGTGTTGCCTGGGTGGGAAGGATCAGCAGCTGATGGTAGAGTGTTGAGAGATGCAATAAGTAGGAGAAATGGTTTAGTGGTTCCTCGGGGTAAGATTTAGAAAACTCACTTTATAAGAAAAATATAAATATAATCAAACGTATTGCTTATATTAACTTATGATTACATAATTTTGAAGGTATGTATTATCTTGTGGATCTTTGGATACACAAATGGTGAAGGATTTCTTGCACCATTTCGAGGTCAAAGATACCATTTAAATGATTGGAGCGAAAGACACCAACCTACTAGCGCTAGAAGAATTTTTTAATATGAAGCATTCTTCCGCTAGAAACACAATAGAGAGGTTGTTTGGTTTATTAAAGACTCGATGGGGAATCCCGAGAAGTCCTTCATATTATCCATAAAAATTCAAAATCGCATCATCATGGCTTGTTGTTTACTTCACAATTTTATAAGGCAAGAAATGGGTGGTTATGACGATGAGGATGATATACAAGATGGAGAAGGAGGACATCTCAATAATAATGAAATTGATGAAGAAGAAGAACTTGTTACTACAATTGAACCTTCTAATGAATGGACTACTTTTAGAAAAGATCTTGCAACAAATATGTTCAACGGTTGGAGAGCTCAAAGAAATTCTAGATAATTTCTTGTAGTTTTTTGTTAAAAAATTCTAAATTTAGGATATTACTCTCAATTAATACATTAATCTTGTAAATGAAGATTTGATTGGTGTTCCTGAATATGCTAATGGACTGATATTTAGTGAATGAATGTTATTTTTAAAATGTTGTTGTTTTAGTTGTTTTTCCATTATTGTTACGTTATATTAGTAATGTTGCGTTTTTTAAGCATTATTATTTTATGTACTTTATTGTCATCTTATATATTTTGTCTTATAAAGAATGGACAATCCAACTCAAGAAACGAGAGGTCGTGGTAAGAACAAAAGAAAATGGAAGTATGAGGAAGATCTTGGCTTGTCGGCACTTCTTGACATGGTGAATCTTGGAAACTATAAGGTGAAAATGGATTCAAACCTGGCTACCAACTACGTTGAGGAGAAGATGCAAGCCTCATTGCCCAACTCAGTCTCAAGGCTAAACCGCATATTGAGTCAAGAATTAAGACCTTAAAAAGGGACTTTCATATTTGTTAGTCCAAGTGGCTACGATAATCTAGAGGGGGGGGTGAATAGATTATCTCGGTTTTTCAGATTTTGCCCTCTTTTTCGAATAATCAACCAAAGACGAGAATGTAAATGCGGAAATAAAACAACACTCGTCGATTTAAAGAGGTTCAACCCACCTGGGCCTAATCCTCTACCACCCCAAAGTATCTCGGGATGGATTTCAAAAAGAAAGAAAAGATTTTATTAATTTATCAAAAATTAATACAACACCTTGAGGATTACCACAACCCTCCTTCACCACTTTGAGGATTACCACAATCCTCTTACACCACCTTGAGGATTACCACAACCCTCTTACAACACCTTGAGGATTACCACAACCCTCTTACAACACCTTTGAAGATTACCACAACCTTCAAACACCTATCACCTAGATCACCCAAGTGTATTCTTACCACAAGAATACTCACAAGGATGTCTTGTGTTGAATGATGACCAAAATCAAGATTACAACTCAATAATGATTGATACATATGAGTGCAAGTGTAATCAAGAATTGAAAGCCTAGACCTCAAATTTGTGCAAGTGAAAGTGCTAAGGCTAATACAACAAGATATATGAAAGTGTTTGCTTTGTTTGCTCTTTGCTTGTATATTGTGTTGTCTCTTGTTGCTTGAATGAAGCCTCTATTTATAGGAGAGGTCTTGGCTTTGATTTCCGTGACATTGCTCCTCCTCGGGGAGTGATTTGCTTTGCAAAAGAAACCATTTAAAATCATCAATATAGGCTGTTAGAAATCAATCCCACAAAATAGGGAAAAGGCATGCAAAACGCAAGCGGATAGTTTCTTTGTCAAACATGGGGTTCGGCCGGTCGCCTGTGAGAGATAAGATTGAAATTGAATTCTGCGAATTTTAACACAGGGGGGCCGGTCGAAGGGGGTGCGGCCGTCGCCTCACCGTGACTTGTGACCGGTTGCCGACGCGTTTACGAAACAGAGAAGTCGGAACAAAAATCCAACTTGCGAGTGCAATTCGCCCTCACGGTCGACCGGCCGACCACACCGCCGCCCACCTCGGTCGACCGTCGCCCGTCGCTTTTTTTTTTTTTTTTTTTACGTCCCATTTTCTGCTTTCAAAACTCAACTCAGTGCGGGTTGCCCTATAGGGGCGGCCAGGTCGAGCTGAAACAAAAGTGTTGTCCAATTTTAAATCGAAAATAAACCCCAAGAAATACTCTCGAAAAATAGTAAAAACTTTTTAGATCGATCGGAGGTATTGGGACAACATTTAGAGACATTGTTTTGGTATAAAAACTCATTTTAATAAAATCATCAAAATCATGATAAAAACATTTATCTAACAAACTCCCCCTTTTTGATGATTACAAACCAAAACAATTTACAAGAGGACGATTTTGAAAACAAAACAATTTTCGGTTTTAGAGTAAACTATCCGTTTAATAACATTTTACAAAAAGCTCCCCTATCAATAAGCATATCAATAAGAAGTATTGTATAAGCTAGAAGCACAAGCTTTTACAAAATAAACAACAACTTCATGAGCTAGAAGCTCCCCTGTCTGAAAGTACTTAAAACAAGTCCATAAAACAACCATTGGACTAAGTTTTCTTCACAACTTATGGCCTAAACAAGCCATAGCTTATAGCTTCTATATCGAGCTTTTATTAGCTTCTTTGAGCTAACGAGCAATTTTCCTGTTTCTCCCCCTTTGGAATCATCAAAAAGAATGTGAGGACAATAAAAACATCATACAAATATATCAAAGTGCGCCAAAGAGACGATTTATCAACCATAGAGCAATTTTAGGCTTAAAAACCAAGGAAAATGGGAGAAATGTATCATGAAGAGTTCATACGCTCGTTTTATTTCCCAAAACATGATCTCAAAGAGTATAGAAGACTTTTGGAAGCGAGAGAATCATGTAGAAGTTGAAATTTTCATTGAAACATTTCATCAAACACATTGTGGGCGTGAAAAATAAAAAGAGTTGTATATAGCCCTTGTAAATGATCCAAGCCAAAAAATTTTCATCACCAAATCATACCAATTATCATACAAAACAGCATAACAACTAAGCTCATCATGATCACAAAATAATTTCATCAAGTAATATACAAGAAAGCCATAAACTCGAGGTTCAACCCATTTGAGCAAAAAGGAATAGAATTCTTACCATTCGATCGGTAAAGATGAGCGATGATGATGATAAACAAGTCATATAAGTTGTATGATATGAATTGAATTCATGAAAACAAATTTTGAGTGAAATTTGTGTGAATTTGGCAAAGGGGACGAAAAATGGCCAAAAAGAGTGAAAATGACTAATCTTTGAAGACAAACAATTTTAAACCAAAAATGGCTTAGGGCGACCGGTCGTGGTTGAGGGCGGCCGGTCGGCGTTGAGGGCGGCCGGTTGCCCTCAACCTCTTCATTTTTTTTGCAATTTTTCCAAAATCCGAATTTTCAACCAAAAATCCGATTTTTCGCCCCTAAGTTTTAAAAACGTGCAAAATACAAACGTAAATATCATTCAATATGCATTATGCCTAACCGAGCTCGTATCGACGCAAAAGTCTCGGAAGTTAGCGGTTTTGTGAAAATATCCGCTAATTGATCTTGAGATGGTACAAAAGATATCTCAATTTTTCGTTTTGAGACACAATCCCTTAGAAAATGATGTCGAATCTCAATATGTTTAGTACGGTTATGATGAACCGGTTTTGAGCGATATTTATAGCGGATACATTATCACAAAAGATAGGTACGTTTTCAAAAGAGCATTTGTAATCCGCTAAGGTTTGTTTCATCCAAAGAAGTTGAGTACAACAAAATGCGGCGGAAATATATTCGGCTTCGGCCGTTGAAAGAGAAACACGCTGATTTCTTCTTTGAAAACCAAGAAACTAGGCAATCGCCTAAAATTGACATGATCCTAAGTACTTTTCCGATCATCAATATTTCCCGCATAGTCAAATCACTATAACCTTTAAGAGAAAAATTTTCATTCTTTGGATAAAATAAGCCATATTGAATGGTGCCTTTCAAATATCGAAAAATCCTTTTAACGGCACTCATATGAGATTCTTTGGGATTGCTTTGAAAACGAGCACATAGGCATACGGCATGAAGAATGTCCGTCTACTAGCGGTTAAATAAAGTAAACTACCAATCATACCTCGATACTTGGATTCATCAACCGACTTGCCTTTTTCATCTTTGTCAATTTTGACGTTGGTTGCCATAGAGTCGAGACGGTTCTTCCTTCTTCTTCAATGCCGAACTTCTTCAAAAGTTCTTTTGTATACTTTGATTGCGAAATATAAATACCTTCTTGGCATTGCTTAATTTGAAGTCCAAGGAAGAAGTTTAGCTCCCCATCATACTCATCTCGAATTCACCTTGCATTAACTTGGAGAATTTCTTGCACAAAGATTCATTAGTAGCACCAAAGATAATATCATCAACATAAATTTGCACAAGTAAACAATCTTGCCCTTTTTCAAAAACAAAGAGTGTAGTATCAACTTTACCTCTTGTAAAACCATTTTGCAAAAGAAAAGAGCTAAGTCATCATACCATGCACGGGGTGCTTGTTTTAAACCATACAAAGCCTTTTTAAGTTTATAAACATCATTAGGCCTAGAAAAATTTTCAAACCCCGGAGGTTGTTTTACATAGACTTCTTCTTGAATAATACCATTTAAGAAAGCGGATTTAACATCCATTTGGTAAAGTTTGAAATTTTTGAAACAAGAATAGGCAAGTAAAATACGAATAGCTTCTAAACGTGCTACGGTGCAAAAGTTTCATCATAGTCAATACCTTCTTCTTGACAATACCCTTGAGCTACTAACCTTGCCTTATTTCGAACAATGTTGCCTTGATCATCAAGTTTGTTCGGAATACCCATTTTGTACCAATAATTGTTTGAGATGGAGGACAAGGTACTAATTCCCATACATCATTTCTTTCAAATTGATTCAACTCCTCTTGCATTTCCAAAAACCAATCTTCATCCTCAATAGCTTCCTTAGCATTTTTAGGCTCTTTTTGAGATATAAAGAGCTTTCTCGGCAAAATTCCTTCGAGTCATTACTTTATCAAGGGGATCACCAATAATAAGATCTTTTGGGTGATCTCCTTAAATTTCAATGCTACGGGAAGATTCAAGTATCACCCCTATCTTCTTGAGGAACATTTGAACTTGAAGGTTGATCATATGAAATAGAAGGTTTGTCATTATGAGCATCACTTTGAACAATAGGTTCAACAATATCCTCTTCATCACTATCGTCATTGGGTATTCTTTCAACACCCGAGGCTTCATTAAATTTGACATGAATAGATTCTTCAACAACCATGCTAGTCTTGTTGTAAACCCGATATGCTTTGCTCTTGGTTGAATACCCCATAAATATACCTTCATCGGCTTTAGGATCAAGTTTGTCCAATTGATCCTTAGTATTCAAAATAAAGCACTTACATCCAAATATTTTGAAATAACTAATATTTGGAGTTCTTCCTTTCCAAAGCTCATATGGAGTTTTATTCATTTTAGGACGAATATAAACTCGGTTAATGACATAGCAAGCGGTACTTACGGCCGGCCCAAAAATACTTTGGAAGTGAAAATTCATTGAGCATGGATCGACTCATTTCTTGTAATGTTCGATTTTTCCGTTCGGCTACTCCATTTTGTTGAGGTGTCCTTGGAGCCGAGAAATTATGAGCATATCCTTTGGTTTCACAAAATACTCTAAATTCACCGTCAAATTCTCCACCTCGATCGCTTCGAATAGACTTGATAGTATCTTCTTTTTCATTCTCAATAAGTCTACACAACTTAACAAACTCATTAACGGCATCGTTTTTATTGGCAAGAAAAAGAGCCCAAGTATATCTCGAATAATCATCGACTATAACAAAAGTGTAATGTTTTCCATTTAGACTAGCCGTACCAATATCCCCATACAAATCAAGGTGAAGCAATTGTAGGGGTTTGGTAGTGGAAATTTCATTTTTGGGCTTAAAACTACTCTTAACTAATTTGTTCTTTTGACAAGTGTCACATAAGCCAAGATTTTCAAAATTCAATTTGGGTAGTCCTTTTACATGTTGGTTTTTGTAAATATTTTTCAAATTTTTGTATCCAACATGTCCGAGTCGCCTATGCCATAAACTCGTTAAATCATTATTGGCAACGAGACAAGAAACATTTTGACTAACCAAATCACTAGTACAAATTTTGTAAAGATTGCCTTTTCTATTTGCTTCACAAATAATATTACCATTTTTAAGAATAAGGCATTTTTCTTTATTAAAAGAAACATCATAATTTGAATCACAAAGTTGGCTAACACTTATCAAATTAAACTTAAGCCCTTCTACTAAAAGAACATTACAAAGAGAGAGAAAGAAGAGTTACCAATTTCTCCATTTCCAAGAATTTTTCCTTTGCCATTGCGAACATGACCATACCCTCTTCTTGGAGCTTGATGTTGGTAAAAAGCTCTCTCCTCCCGGTCATATGGGCGTGAACATCCGCTGTCCACGAGCCATTTTGAATCCTCCATGGTTGTTATAGCCCCTATTACCTACAAAATCATTTCTTTTAGGTACCACTATAATTTTGGGGTCCATGGGGGTTAGTCTTGAGACCTTTGGGTCTCCAAACATGTCTTGAGCTATTTCTCAATTTGCAATTATTAGCATAATGTCCAACTTTGCCACAATAAAAACAAGTAGGAGTATTATAATTATTGGCATGTACAAAAGTCGGACCTTGGTTATTTTTCTTAAAAACACTTTGAAATGGCTTATAACCAAGTCCCGATTTGGAATGCTCACCTCTTTGTGCATCTAAAATTTTTGTGACTTTATCCGTACTTATGTTGAAACGATGCACGTCATTTTTCAAACATTCAATATCTTTTGTGAGCGATTCCTTTTCGGTTTCAAGAAAATGAATTCTAGTAAGAGTAAGAGCATGAGCTTTGTCTAAAGATTCATAAGAGGTAAATAATTTTTCCTTTTCAACCTTAATCTCCTTATGCTCCTTTTTCAAATTTTTGTATTTAACGATTAAATTTTGAAACTCAATTTGCAATTCATCAAAATCACATTGCAAGTCATCAACTATGGAGGAAGTAGAAGAATTTGAGTGTACCTCATTGTTTTCATCGTCTATAGCCATGAGACCGTGTTCGGTTTCTCCTTCCTCATCGGTTGTTTCGAGTAGTTCATCCCATGTTTTGACTTCCGCATTTAGAGCCTTCTTTTTTGTAAAAGGCTTCCTTTTCTTTTGCTCCTCTTCATCGAGCTTTGGGCAATCGGCAATGAAGTGCCCGGGTTTTCCGCATTTAAAGCAAGCATTATCTCTTGGTTTTCTTGCTTTATTTTTATTCACAAATTTTGCAAATTTTCGAACAAGTGCGGCCGTCTCCTCATCATCATCATCATTATCATAGTATGCATTATTAGAAGAGGAAGCAAGACCTTTAGGAATATTTTGCATACCCGATTGATTGATGGTTGGTTTGGTATTTTTCCTCTCCTTGAGATAGACTTCATAGATGAGGAGGTTCCCGATGAGCTCGTCAAACTTGAGTGTCTCAAGATTTTGTGCTTCCGTGATTGCCGTCACCTTTTTCGGACCATGAGCCGGGAAGAGCATTCAATACTTTAGTCACTTTGTCTTCTTCGGAGATGACTTTACCGAGGGCCACAAGAGGATTGACAATGTTGTCAAGCCTTTCCACCATCTTGGAGATGCTTTCACCATCATACATGTTAAAGTTTTCAAAGTCTTTAACAAGCATGGTCTTTCTAGCTTGCTTGACCTTCTTTGTCCCTTCATATATAGTCTCTAATTTTTCCCAAACCTCATGTGCCGACCTTATGCCTCGTATGCGATTGTACTCGGTGGCGGTAAGTGAGCAATGCAAAATATTTAAGGCACTTACCGTTTAGAGAAAAGCCTTCTTATCATTTTCATCGAACTCCTTGAAAGGTTTAGGAGTCGAGGTGCCATCCTCCATTTTTTTCGTTGGTTGATCAACTCCTTCAATAACCACATTCCATATGTCA
The DNA here is from genome assembly GCA_016081115.2 of Rehmannia glutinosa. NCBI lineage: Eukaryota > Viridiplantae > Streptophyta > Magnoliopsida > Lamiales > Orobanchaceae > Rehmannia > Rehmannia glutinosa. The sequence goes on along the minus strand of CM071931.1, from coordinate 48,891,505 downwards.
AATCCGCACCCTTGTAGAAAGCACTCCATACGGTCTTTCCAAAATGCGTAGTTGTTGGCGTCGAACAATGGTGGCTTGTTGGTGGAGGCGCCGGTGGTGAGATAAGCGTCATTCGTAGCCATGGATCTTTCCTCTTTACTCGAACGAGCTAGCCAAAAGTTTGGCTCGATACCACTTGTTAGTCCAAGTGGCTACGATAATCTAGAGGGGGTGAATAGATTATCTCGGTTTTCAGATTTTGCCCTCTTTTTTCGAATAATCAACCAAAGACGAGAATGTAAATGCGGAAATAAAACAACACTCGTCGATTTAAAGAGGTTCAACCCACCTAGGGCCTAATCCTCTACCACCCCAGTATCTCCGGGATGGATTTCAAAAAGAAAGAAAAGATTTTATTAATTTACCAAAAATTAATACAACACCTGAGGATTACCACAACCCTCCTTCACCACTTTGAGGATTACCACAATCCTCTTACACCACCTTGAGGATTACCACAACCTCTTACAACACCTTGAGGATTACCACAACCCTCTTTACAACACCTTTGAAGATTACCACAACCTTCAAACACCTATCACCTAGATCACCCAAGTGTATTCTTACCACAAGAATACTCACAAGGATGTCTTGTGTTGAATGATGACCAAAATCAAGATTACAACTCAATAATGATTGATACAATATGAGTGCAAGTGTAATCAAGAATTGAAAGCCTAGACCTCAAATTTGTGCAAGTGAAAGTGCTAAGGCTAATACAACAAGATATATGAAAGTGTTTGCTTTGTTTGCTCTTTGCTTGTATATTGTGTTGTCTCTTGTTGCTTGAATGAAGCCTCTATTTATAGGAGAGGTCTTGGCTTTGATTTCCAGGCATTGGCTCCTCGGGGGAGTGATTTGCTTTGCAAAAGAAACCATTTAAAATCATCAATATAGTCATTAGAAATCAATCCCACAAAATAGGGAAAAGTCATGCAAAAACGCACCCGGATAGTTCTTTGTCAAAACATGGGGTTCGGCCAGGTCAGCGAGAGATAAGATTGAAATTGAATTCTGCGAATTTTAACACAGGGGGGACCGGTCGAAGGGGTGCGACCGGTCGCCCTCCAGTATGACCGGTTGCCGCCAGCGTTTTTACGAAACAGAGAAGTCCGGAACAAAAATCCAACTTGCGGTGCAGGTCGCCCCTCCGGCCGACCGGTCGACCACACCGTGTCGCCCACCTCGGTCGATCGGTCGCCCCTGCCCTTTTTTTTTTTTTTTTACGTCCCATTTTCTCGTTTCAAAACTCAACTCAGTGCGGGTTGCCCTATAGGGCGGCCGTCGAGCTGAAACAAAAGTGTTGTCCAATTTTAAATCGAAAATAAACCCCAAGAAATACTCCGAAAAATAGTAAAAACTTTTTAGATCGATCGGAGGTATTGGGACAACATTTAGAGACATTGTTTTGGTATAAAAACTCATTTTAATAAAATCATCAAAATCATGATAAAAACATTTATCTAACAATATTGTGTATGACATGTTAAATGGTCCCAATACTAGTGGTTTTGGTATGGATCCAATCAAAAAATGCATCACAAACAGAAAAGACTGTATGGGATTCATATCTTCGTAGAGACATTTAATTAGCTTGTACTTGCTCATGCTACTAATCATGTAATTTTCTATGAACGTATATTTATATATATATATATATATATATATATATATATTAATTTTTTGCAGAGTCATCCTACACATGCAACTTGGCAAAACAAGTCGTTCCCTTTTATGATGATTTAGTTATAATTTTTGGAAAAGATCGTGCAACAGAATAAATCTTTGAAGGTCCCACCGATATGATGGAAGAGATTCAAAGAGAAGAAGCCAACAATGATACTAATGATGATGTTGAGGTAACCATGGGAAATGGTCTTGATGACTTAGATGCTTCTATTCCATTTTCTCCGTTGCAATCTCCAAGATCCGAAGGAATTCACAATCAAAAGAAAAGAAAGAGAAGTGTTGATAACATGATGGCTATGGCAGATATTAAAGAGGCAGCTTCAATTATTGGAAGTGAAATTGCTAAAGCTAGTCAAATTTTTGGTAAAGCTATTGGAGTTGATCTTTGAGATTTGAAAAGAGACAAAAGATTGACTAAAATAAGGAAGATCTCTGATCTTACTATAGGAGAAGTTATCAAAGTCATGTGCCATATAGCTCATTCGCATGAGTTAACCGATGTGTTTTTTAGCATGACCGAGGAAGGAAAAGAGCGGATGGTTAAAGCTATTCTACGTGGTGATGTTTGAAGTTTTTATTACATAAATTTAGAGTAGTTCGTTAATAACTGACAATACTTAGCTTTTTTTATTTTATTTTTGGTGAATGATATTATCGTTGGTTATTTTCATATTCAGTTGGACTATTATGATTAGTTTTAGCTGGAATGTTTAACTTTGTTTCGAACATTTGATACAAATGACCTTGTTTATGAGTATTTGAATTATTGAAATGAGCAGTACTTTTCATTTTAATAATTTTGACATGCAAGTATTCTTTCAATGTAATGTAAAATGAACAAATAATAATTTGCATGAATTTGAAATCATCTAAAAACGACCCCTTATATACTTTTGAGAAGAAAAAAAATATTTAATAGATTAAATAAAAAAGTTATTAAACATAGTTGAAACTATTTTTTTCTCAAAAATATTATACTAAGGGTAATTTAGTCATTAAAAATATTTCATTGCATTCCCATCTTTTATTTTTAATTACCAATCATGATATTGGAATCAAGTCAGGAATGACATTTTCATTCCTTTCTCATTCCTTTTTTATACCAATCATAAGAAAAGGAATATGTGCATCATTCCATTCCATTTATTATTCCATTCCTAAATTCATTTCATTTCTGTCTAATTCCATTTCTTCATACCAATCACCTTAAAGATATGGAGTTTGTTTTACTTCGAGGCTTCGTCGTGCTCAAAGATATTCACACGAAGTCAACAATTGGATGATGTAAACGATTTGTCTATAACTGATTATAGATAATAATAGAACTAATTGTCAGAGGATTGCATTTGTATTTTCTTTTTTTTGCTATAGAATTCCAATGGTTGTGAGGTTGATGATGAATAAAGTTTTTGAAATTATCAAATTACTTTTTTCTTTATGCTTTCATTATCTTTAAGATCTTTTTTTATGATTCTAAAGTACTTTTTGGTAACAATTAATGCCAGAAAAATATCATATAAATAATAAAAACTAATAAACAAATTAAGATTAGAGATATTTACTTAACAATAATACTGCATTTTTATTAAAATTAATTATTAATAATTATTTATTTACTATTTTTTTTCAAGGACCATATGTGAAATAATATTTATTTGCAAGTCGATTCCCTTTCTAGAATATTAATTAAAATTGAGACATAGAAATATATCAAGTAATTTGTCATGCAAACATATAAGATTATACAATATAGAATACCACTGGGATATATATGTTACTGTATATATTTTGATACAAAATATTTTCAACTAAATATAACGGGCTTAGGGAAAATTGAAAACAATATAAAGTAAAGATCCCTCGCACCAACACGATTCCAATAAACTCATGTTTTATGATCAAGCGGCTTTTTGGCTTAAAATCTTCATTGTGGATAACATAAAATCAAAAAAATAATAAAAAAGAAAATGCATTGTAGTGTCGTCAAACATATATGATAATTATTAAATCACAATGGTATTTTAAATGTAGATACGCATATAAAGCATATGACAAAATTCATGGATTTACAAGAGTTAGTTATTAATTGGCAAAGTAAACTAAATCTATAGATTATGATACGACTAACGAAAGCATGTCAATATATAAATTATGACATACTTAAAAATAAACTAAATATAAAAATTCTGACATAAGATTACATGGTAAGAAAAACGAAAACATGCAAATTTTAGGTATCTAATCATGAACTATAATTATTAAAATTGATTTTAAAGAATCCATATTATCAATTGTTGACGTGCGTTTTGGTCAACAAGCAAAATATATAATAAATTTAACACGTGAAAATATAAGTGCGCGTAACGTGTGTTTATTTATGGCTAATTCTGCCTTTTTTTGATACAATGTCGAGCCGAACTATCGGGGTCGGTCTTGCTGATAATAACACGTTTTCTGGTGTTTTTTCTATATTTTTCTCTCCCTCTCTCTCTTTTTCCTTAATTGAGGCCTTTTATACCCCTTTCGTAAGTGACTTTTCAACAGTCATCTTTGCACTAATCAATCACTAATCAGTAAAATAATTTGAAAAGGACACATGTCCCTTTCTAATCGTGCATGTCAGCCAAATCTTGCCACTTGGTGACTCCTCTTAATAACTTTCTGACACGTGGCGGTTTCTGATACCAATAAAGCACTAAGTATGGGCAAGCATGGGCAAATGGTTATTTTTATGAATCTGTCGCGCATGCGTTTCCCGCCGAAATTTGGGCTCATGGGTCGGGGCTCGGCAGTCATGCTGTGGTTGGGCTCGGTAGCGGGCGAGCCTAATTCATGACGTGTCACCGGGCACCGTTACTGACGTCACCTGTAGGCCCCCCACTCGGATGTGTGCTGGACTGATGGCGTGGATTAATTTCTTCCAGCTCGGCTCGGGCGTCATCAAAGGCCCCCAAGTTTAATTCCGAGAGAAGAATTTCTGAAGTCGGAGTTAAACTTCAATGCTAATGATAAACATTTAATGGGGAAACGGAATTTTTAAAGGTTTTGTTCATTCCTGACATCTGTCGCGTAGTGGTTAATGCCTGTAGCGGCGCATTAATTGTAGTGCCATAATGACAGACACGTGGCCTCTTGTGGTTGGACCAACCTTGCGCAGGAATTGAAAAGGCACATCAGTTCTGTCAGCGGGCGTGGGGACGTGACGTTTTCTGACATTTTCGACGGCTTTTGAGGTTGAAAAGGCGCGTCTTTTCGAATAAACGTTTCGTTTATCGAGGGAACTCCATCTATAAATACCCCTTTTTCCCTCCATTATTCACTTTCGCATCCATTATCCTTTGAGCTAGACTGATTGAAACCGAGCAGAAATTCCGGGTCGGCTTCCAAAGTTCAGAGACTTCAAACTTAGGTATTTTTTCGAAATATTTTCCTTTTACCTATAAAATGTCTTCTTTTGAGGATAGTAGAAGCCGTAGCTATAGCGTAGAGGTTGAAATCGAGGATCCCCCCTCTGAACCTTCTGTTTATTTCTCCCCAGCACGGCCATCTCCGCCTTATAGTCCGAGCATCATTCAGATCTCTTCTCCAGATTCTTCTCCTCGAGGCGGAACATCTTTAGAGCGGACGCACACTATTTTTAATTCGGCGCCAGTGACTATTTTTCGAGAAGGCACAGTGTATCAGCCCGGACTGGCACGAGAGAATTCTAACGAAGGATCCCCGAGTGCTGATCTTCGGCAGTATCAGCAGGAAGAACAGGATATGGATCCATCGGAGCCGGAGCGTGATAACGCGGAGCGGGTAGACGAACCCTCCGGAGATTCGAGGCCGGAGAGGCCTCAAGTGCCCATGGGCCATCGTAATGGCGACGGCCGGCGAGGAGGAGGCCCTCGCCTTCGTGTAGAGCCTCAGTGGACGCCGTGTGATATAAACGACATCCCTAGCATGCTGATGATCCGGGAGATGGGAGAGCTCCAGCGGAGGTACCGTATTCCAAGTGGCATCAATTTTTGGGTACCGGATGGCACAGAGGTTCCTCAGTACCCACCAACGGGTTGCGTGGCCATACATGTCGCCAGCCTCCTATATGGGCTGCGATTTCCACTGCCGGTTTTCCTCACGCGGTGGTTTTGCAAGTGGGGTATGCATCTGACCCAAGTGCACCCTATTTCTTGGGGTAGGATCATCGGCCTCTTGGTGATGTTCCACCTAGAAAAATACCCTCGCCCCAAGTTCAAAGAGATGAACGAGCTCTTTATCTGGCGAGCGACTCCTTCATCTCGGGGTCAGCCGTCCGGGTGGTATTACATACAGACCCAACTGGGGTATCCGGACGGCCTGGTGGAAGGTCTCCCTTCATCTTTGAAGGAATGGAAAGATAAGTGGCTCTGGGTCAGCGGCGAGTGGCAAGCTCGCGTGGAGGATGGAGCAAGGGAAACTGTCCTTCATCCTCCTTCAAATTTTGTTTTTGGTTACAGTAAGTCTATCTTTTCTCCTTTCTCTGCTTTTGTTGTTATTGTTTCCTTTTATGTGACTGACTTTGCTTCTTTTTTCGTCTTTTTACCTTTATAGAGAACCGAGCATCAAAAGGGCCTCTGTCGGCCACCTTTATCCACAGGCTGGATAATATCCAAGCCAGGGGCATCAGGGATAGGCGGATTGAGAGATTGGCCACTGAGGCCAACTTGGCCGCAGCCAGCTTGAGGCTTGCTCTGCCCACCAACCTTGAGGCCGAGGGGGCGGCTCGGGACGAGGCGGCAGAGTGGGAGGGGGATGGTGGAAGAGAGCCTCAATAGAACCCTCCGGGGATTGAAGAAGTACGGCCCCACTCTCCGGAAGAGCAGCCGGCGCGAACAGAGCGAGCTGAGCTACCTCCTGCAGCGGCCAGTCCTGTGGGCAGATCGTCTGTGCCCGCTGGGCAAACGCGGACTCCAGAACCGCCGAGTGCGGCTGTCGTTCGAGGTAAACATACTTAGTATTTTTTTACACTCTCTTTCTTTCGAAATGTTCTTCGTGTTCTTTTGATCTTTTAACGGTGGTCGCTTTTTGTAGGGCATGGCTTGGACTTGCGTGCGCGCCTTCGCAGCGTGAGGAACACGGCCGCGCGTCGGACTCGGGCGGCTGCAGACCAGCCCGCAGATGCGGAGGCGGCTCGGAGAGCAGATATCCGGGCCGGTAAACGTCTTGCTGATGGGGTGCCTGAGGCGGTAGAACCCTCCCTCCAAAGGAGAAGAGAGAGGATTGTGATCGAAGAGCCCGGGCAGACCGAAGGGGCTGGTCAGACGGCGCCGGTGCATCCTGGATAGGCCCCTGAAGGGAGAGGTCCGCGGACTTTCTCGGATGACCTCGGCCGGGAGGGTCACTTCATCCCTCCAAGTCGAGTGAGAGACGAGTACTACGAGGGAATGACTGGGATACGCCCTCAATGGTTTGTGGAGTTTGTCCGATGCGCTACACCGACTGAAGAACAGTCGCGAGCTTTGCCCGGAAGCGGTCGGGCCGCAATCGTGTCCCGCTCGTGCCTGGACAAAAGCGTTGAGCAGTGCGCTCGGAGACTGGCTGGGAGGAGCAGATTCAGTATGCCATGGGAATGTCTGGGCGGATCATTGGGCTCCTGTGGCACGCGATCGGGGGAACACGCGAGCTGGAGAGAAAATATGCCAATCTGGAAAGGCGGCATGGCGACCTGCAAGAGGCTTACGCTACTCTTCAAGGGGTACAAGAGTCGTTGAAAACCCAGGCAGATGAAGCTACGGCTCAGGCCAACTTTGAGAAAGAAGCTGCTGTGAGGGCTGAGGTAGAGCGAGATCAGGCCCGTAGGGCTGAGGAGGATTTTCGGGCTAAGGTTGCTGAGCTAGAACGTGCTACTGTTGCCCGGGCTGAGGAAATGGAAAGGCGCCTAGCAGATGTGCACAGAGAGGCCAAAGAGGCTACCCATCGGCAAGTTGGGGAAGCTCGTGTACAGGCCGTCGAAGCTTATAAGGACTCTGAGGAGTATGCATTTATGTTAACCTGCGGCCACGCGACCAGCCTCAAAGAAATCCTTGATTCGATTAAGGCCGGGTGGATCAAGTTGCTCGGCCTTGAAGAAGATCTCGGCCCTCCCGAGGCTGATCTCGATGCTTTCCGCCCGAACTTTGCCGAGGCCCCCAATGTTTAGAGCTCACCTCCTCCGGGCGCAGAAGAAGTTGCCTCCAGTGGTGCTGTTGAAATTCCGCCCCCGTCTTAGTCTTAGTGTTGTTTGCCCCTTTTCATTTATAAGCATTTATATGTATTTGTAGGTAGATTACTTGGCTTCGTGTCTTGGGATGTAACGGGCTCCGACCCCCCCTGTGTAAATACTTTTTGAAGTAGAAATGAATTTTTCTTTCTATCACCTATGTATGTGTTACGCTTTTTGTATATGCTAGGCTCTTCTCCTTTTTGTAAGATTGCTGCCTGTCCTCTTTTTCCTTTTATATTCCCAAGTACGGGGCTCGGTTCCCAGTACTCCTGAATAAGAGACTTTACTCGCTTTAATTGACTCTCGTGCTCGGTATATGAACCTGGTCTTTATTTTGTGCTTGGTGTATAGACCAAGTCTTCATTTTATACATCGAGTCTTTGTTTTGTGCTTGGTGCGTGACCAAGTCTTTGTTTTTGTGCTTTGTGCGTAACCAAGTCTTTGTTTTGTGCTCGGTGCGTAACCAAGTCTTTGTTTTGTGCTCGGTGCGTAACCAAGTCTTGTTTTTTCTTGCTTGGTGCGTGACCAAGTCTTTATTTTGTGCTCGGTGCGTAACCAAGTCTTTGTTTTTAAGGATAGATCCACCTTGTGGGCGAGTCACCCTTTATCAGCGTGCAAGGGACGTACCCGAGACGACTTGTCGGCATTCAGCTTCTTCAGCTGGGGCGATTTTTGTTGTCCTCGGCACGTAGCCGAGGTGAGTAAAAATTTCGTCCCCCTTTAGAGAGCTCTGAGAATATCGGATGAAAGGATAATTCCCGGAATCTATCCGGATCGTGGCCGAGATCTTTATTGATAGTACCTTTTCAAGTATGCTACATTCCATGGATGCATAATTTTTCTCCACTCAAATATTCTAGCTGGCACGCCCCACGGATAAGACGTTCTTGACCGAAATGGGCCCTCCCGTGGTTGGCTTCAATAGGGTGGGTTCAAGACCAGATTATCTTTTTCAACACAAGATCACCGACACACAAATCTCCTTTCCATTACTTTCGAATTGTAGTACCTCTCACTCCTTTGTTTATACATGGCGTTTTTCATCTCGGCGCTGTACCTTTTTTCTTCGAGCAGATCTACCTCGGCTCGGAGCGCAGCCTCATTGCCGTCTTCAGAAAAATTTGCAATTCTGAAGGTAGGGGCTCCAATCTCAACAGGAATCACCGCCTCGGTTCCATAAGCCAAAGAAAAAGGTGTTTCTCCCGTGGCCGCTCGATGCGTCGTTCTGTATGACCACAGTACCCCGGGTAATTCCTCCGGCCAATTACCTTTAGACTCCTCCAATCTCGCCTTCAAGGTATACTTGAGTATTTTATTAACGGCCTCAACTTGTCCATTCGACTAGGGATGGTATGGAGTCGAGAAGTGGTTTTTGATGTGGAAACCTTCACAAAAATTTCGAAACCTCCGGTTATCGAATTGTTTCCCATTGTCTGTAACAATCGAATGTGGTATCCCAAATCTGCAAATAATGGACTTCCATACAAAACTCACAATCTTTTCCTCATCTATTTTCGCCAGAGGCTCCGCCTCGGCCCATTTTGTGAAATAATCCACCGCCACAATGGCATACTTAACGCCCCCTTTGCCAGTGGGGAGTGGTCCGATAAGGTCCATTCCCCATTTGGCAAACGGCCAAGGGCTAAATACGGAGGTAAGTCGCTCAGGATGATACCTGACATGTGGCGCGAATCTTTGGCACCTCTCACATCTTTTGATGAGGTCGGTTGCGTCATTTTTTAGGGATGGCCAGTAGTATCCTTGCCGTATTAATTTATAAGCTAATGTCTGGCCCCCGGCGTGGTTTCCGCATATTCCCTCGTGAACCTCTCGAAGTGCGTAATCCGCGTCTATCTCGGACAGGTACCAAAGAAGTGGGATGGAGTATCCTCGTTTGTATAGGACGCCGTCCACTATTGTGAAACGAGCCGCTTGGGTTCGTAGTGTTCTGGCCTCGGCTTTGTTTTTAGGTTGAACTCCTTTTTCCAAATACTGAATGATCGGGTTCATCCATGTCTATTCGGTGGCTTTGGTTGCATGTATCTTCTTTGCGCCAAGTGACGGGGTGGACAGTTGTGTGACAGTGACATCCGCAATGGCATCCGTCCCTGGGCTGGAACCGAGCCGAGCTAGGGCATCTGCTTGCATGTTCTCGGCTCGGGGCACATGAAAGACTTTCGTCTCAAAGTGTAACAATTTCTTCTTGACTAAGTCCAAATACTGTGCGATTTTTTGCTCTTTTGCTTCGTACTCACTGTTGATTTGATGAACGACCAGCTGAGAATCACTATGTACTAGTAGTCGTTTTAGGCCCATAGAAGCTGCCATATCTGGGCCCGCCAAAAGTGCCTCATATTCAGCTTCGTTGTTCGTTGTGGGGAACTGGAATCGTACGGCCGAGCAGTAGCATTTCTGGTTTGGATCGATTATCACGATTCCGCCCCCTGCTCGGCCTGCGATGGAGGAGCCATCAACGAACAACTTCCATTCTTGGTCTTCCATAACTTCCAATTGTATGGAAGGTGTGAATTCGGCCACAAAGTCGGCTAAAACCTGACCTTTTATTGCTGTGCGCGGTTCATATAGAATATCAAACTGACTGAGCTCGACGACCCACTTGATCATCCGACCAGAAGTGTCGGGTCGGTGTAATACCTGCTTCAGTGGGTAGTTCGTCAAGACTATAATCTTGTGCTCTAGAAAATATGGACGGAGTTTCCGCGCCGCAATGATTAATGAATAAGCCAACTTTTCCATTGGCGGATAGCGGAGCTCGGCGTCATGTAATGCTTGACTGGTGTAATAGACCGGATGTTGAATAGAATTATCTAGCCTGACTAACACCGAGCTGACGCCGTATTCGGATACTGCCAAGTACAAATATAAGTTCTCCCATTGGGTAGGTTTTTGCAATATAGGAATTGAAGAGAGGTGGTGTTTGAGGGATTCAAAGCGACTGTGCTTGCTCGGTCCACTCAAAATTTTTGGTCTTTTTATGATTTTAAAGAAAGGTTTACACTTATCGTGGATTGTGAAACGAATCGGTTAAGGGCGGCCAATCGGCTGTCGGACTTTGTATCCTTTTTCGAAATTTGGGGTTCAAGATCGATGATGGCTTTTATTTTATCCTGGGTTAGCTTTGATTCCCCTTTGGTGACCATATACCCCAAAAATTTATCCGAGCCGACCCCAAACGTATATTTTCTCGGGTTTAACATCATCTTGTACTCTCTTAACACAACAAACATTTTATTAAGATCATTGAGATGATCCGATATATATCAATGATTTCACCAAAGATGTCATCTACATAGACTTCCATAGTACGACCTATCATTTTCTCAAACATTTTATTTACTAACCTTTGGTAGGTCGCACCAAAGATTCTTCAACCCGAAGGGCATCATCTTGTAACATAAATTCCACGAAAGCGAGAGAAGAATGATGTATTTTCTTCGTCATCCGGTGCATTCGTATTTGGTTGTAACCCGAGTATGCATCCATGAAACTCATCAATTCGTGTCCCGCCGTGGCATCTACCATATAATCAATGTTCAAGATGTGGATAACTATCCTTAGGGCATGCCTTATTTAGGTCGGTGAAATCCACGCACGAGCGCCATTGGCCATTGCTTTTCTTGACCAAGCAGGATTGGCCACCCATCGGGGATAGAGGGCTTCCCGGATAAATTGATTATCTAGCAACTTGTTAACCTCGGCCTCGAGTGCAACTTGCTTGTCGGGGCCGAGTTTGCGCCTTTTCTGGATAACTGGGCGGAACGTTAGATCGATATTAAGGCGGTGGCATGCATGCTTGGGGTCAATTCCGGGCATGTCTGCATGAGTCCAAGCAAAGACGTCGAGATTATTTCCCAAAAACTCAATCAATTCGGTTCGATATGGTTCTGGGAGGTCATGGCCAATACGTAAATGGCGCCCCTCGCTTGGCCTTCCGACGTCGATCATATCGACCTGTTCTACTGGTTTCGCCCATTTTTCTTGCTCTGCCCTTCTTTTCTCTGCAGGGGCAATTCATCTTCAGTGGCCGGCTCATTCTTGGCTAGCCGATTCTCCTTTCGTTGTCGGTACATCTCTCGGCTCTATCCTCCTTCCTTGTTCTTCCATCATCGGTTCCTTCCCGTGTCGACGACACAGGATTATCCTCCTAAACAATCACCACCTCCCGCTCGGGCTCCTCTTTTGTTTGGGGATCGCCTTGCGTGGTCCCACCGGGTTTCTCCTTGTTCCATCACATTAATCTCCACCGGTCGGAGTTTGAGAGAGCATTCTCGTGATTCCCTCTCGATTCCCCTTATGTAATGCCTCGCCATCGGTGTTTGGAAATTTTATGCAAAAATGATATATTGAAATGGCCGCTTTTATATGATAAAGCAACGACCTTCCAATAATGGCATTGTACTCCGAATCGGCGTTGATTATTTTGAATGTTGTCATGACGGTTCGTTTATGCGACCCTTGTCCCATTTGAATGGGCAAGTCAACTTCCCCGAGCGAATTATTCTTCCTCCTCCAAACCCTGCAGAATCTTTGTCGTTGCATGGATGGATATAACTATCGTCCACATTCAATCTTCGAAAAGCTCGGACATAAATGACCGATGAGTAGCTTCTAGAGTCGATCAAAATTCTATGAACTGGAATACCCAAAATCGGTGCGGTAATGACCAGGGGGTCAGAATGAGGGTGGACCACCTGGTCGGCATCCACGTCCGAGAACTCAAAGCGGCCGGTGGGTTGGCCTCCCTTGATTTACGCCACCGAACTTGCCTTTCGGCGTGGGTGGCTTTGTCCCAACATCGGCCTTTCTTTTCCTGTTAGAGCGGCTATCTTGGTGTGTTAGTGTTGATTCGATTCATGTTCGACCTCATGAGGATCTCCCTATCCTCGATTTTCGGCCGTGGTGCGGCGGGGAGAGCTGGTTTGTTATGTATCTTTTGAGACCTTGCCTGCGTCTTGCAATACGCATAATTCATTAGATCTCGTATTTTTTTGAGACCTATCGATTTATGATACAATACGCAATCTAATTTCCGGCTCATTCTTCAAAGATCTCGGCACTCAAATCAGACCGTGACTTCGATTCCATATGGTTGATGGAGTGTGGGTCAAAATCTAATTTGGCGGCTCAATCTTCAAAGGCCGTCTTCAGGCGACAAATTGAATCCGTGGTTCATTTTCCATATGGTTGAATGGAGTGTGGGTCAAAGATTCCTTTCTTCCGTCCAACTTCACTCGTCTTTCTGGCGAGCCCGAATCCGGTGGTTACGAGTTTTTCCGAGAATATAGCGTTCCACGCGGATTGTCTGATTCTTGGTGCGAGGTCACCCCCGATTCATGGATAGAGTAGTTAAACTAAGTTTTGGGGGCAAGGCCAGCCATGGCTGCAATTAAAATGGCATCATCCGACACTGGTTCCATCTCTCGAACTTGCTTATTGAACCGAGAGATATAGCTTTTTAGGGGTTCGTCCTTCCCTTGTTTGATGTTCACAAGGGAGTCCTTAGGTGCGGCTCGGACCTTGGAAATCAAGAAATGTGTCGTAAAGGAGGAGGCCAAATCCCTCCAGGCCCGAATGGACCCCTGTGGTAGGGTCCTAAACCAACGGTGGGCTCGGTCGCCCAGTGTCAATGGGAAAGCCCTGTAGAGGATGGCATCACTAGGGCTGTACAGTTCCATCCATGCTAAGTACTTGTGGACGTAAGTGGTCGGGTCGGTTTCCCCATTGTAGAGACCGACCTGGGGGATTTTCAACTTTGGTGGTAACGGGGTTGCCAGGATACCAGGGGAAAACGACGATATAATAGCTGGTTGACTCATTGCTTGGGGCGGCCTCCGAGACGGTTCGCCTTCTGGACCGCCCTCCAATTCATTCAAACGACGGCGAAGGCGCTGAATCTCTACATCCCGTTCCTGCCATAGGCTAGGGCCTTGAGTCTGGTTGACCCTAAGCGGTTCTCACTCATCCGAAACCGGAGTCGGGAACTTATGGATCGAGCCGGGCGTAGAGGATCGATCCCCAGTCGTCCGACAAACACTGAATGGGCATGACGATGTCGTGTTGGCTCGGTAGTGACTCCGCTACACGACTTTGCCCTTCATCATCTTCTCGCGGCCGTCTTCTATCACGACGGACACGCTGTTCATTACCTGAACTAGCCTCTTGGGCTTCATTATGAGGAAACCCGGGGACTTGAGGATTGATGTTAACATTTAGTTGTGGATTGAGTGGGTTAGTATTTACAAGAAGTGGAGGAGGTGCTTGGGAGTTGGTAGTGGCGAGTGTTTGTGAAATGAGTTGGTTCATTTGCTGTACGAAAGTTGGGTTAGCAATTAGTTGAGCGAAAGGAAATAAAGTGGTGCTCACGTTTACATGGGGGCATATGTTGACCATTAGTGGTCCGGCGGTTTGGTTGTTAAAGTGTTGCTCTTGATCAAACGAGCATTTCTCGATTGTTGACTCATTTTGTCTATTACGAAAAGTATGAGCGTTGAAATTTACCTGGTTTTCGCTTAACTTGTGTTAGCACTGGAATTACGATTGGACCAATACGGGCCACCTTAGCAACCCCCTTCTCCTTCCATTGCAAATACATCCGAGTGGGGGGCTACAAGTGGCGTCGATAACGATTGCCCGGTGACACGTCATGAATTAGGCTCGCCCGCCATCGAGCCCAACCACGCGCATGACCGCGAGCCCCGACCCCGAGCCCAAATTTCGGCGGGAAACGCATGTGCGACAGATTCATAAAAATAACCATTTGCCCATGCTTGCCCATACTTAGTGCTTTATTGGTATCAGAAACCGCCACGTATCAGAAAGTTATTAAGAGGAGTCACCAAGTGGCAAGATTTGGCTGACATGCACGATTAGAAAGGGACATGTGTCCTTTTCAAATTATTTTACTGATTAGTGATTGATTAGTGCAAAGATGACTGTTGAAAAGTCACTTACGAAAGGGGTATAAAAGCCTCAATTAAGGAAAAAGAGAGAGGGAGAGAAAATATAGAAAAAACACCGGAAAACGTGTTATTATCAAAGCAAGACCGACCGATAGTTCGGCCGACATTGTATCAAAAAAGGCGAATTAGCCATAAATAAACACACATTACGCGTTTATATTTCCACGTGTTAAATTTATTACATATTTTCTTGTTGACCAAAACGCACGCGTCAACATCAATTATAATAAATGTGTTACCATATAGATGTGCATACGGAATATCTATATGTATATATTATACTATTGTTGCATAGTTATTAAATATTTTTGCACATATTACAGACACGATTCTATGGATATGTTCTATTAATAGACAAGAAGAGATCTGAATTCGCATAAATTAAAATAAAATTTTAAATATATTACCTTATTTTAACTTACCATATTAAAACTAATCAAGGTCCACTATATATATATATAACGATGGACACAATTGAATGCTGGAGAAATTTTGAATTAGAAGCACGCATATATTATAGATCGAGATAGCAACACGACTAACTACAAACACTGACACCAAAACAAGACCAATATACCAATCATTTGAAACATGAACAGGATACACGACGGAAAAAATAAGAAGGAAGCCAAAAAGACAAGCATTAACAAGATACGTGCTACTCATAGTTATGAGAAAGCTGACGGGAAATACATGTTTGTGCAATAAATGCAGGAGGGGTGATTACAGTTTTGAAAGCACTTAATACCCTGATTATAAATAATTTTCTCTGTCTATATTTTAAATTAATGCAAAAGTGATGTTTTTATTATCATTCTTTTAATTAATGATATGCAATATTTTAGACTTAAATTGTATAAGGTGTTGTCCAGACACCATGTTTTGTTTTGTATTTCGATATTAATTGTTGTAATTGATGGATTCTTCTACTTTTATTAGACTTGTAAAACACCTTAGAATCATTATAAAATTAGATTTTGAAGACTGGTATCCAAAATACAAAAATGAAAAAAATCTAAAGGTAAAACATTATATGGATAAAATTTGGCAAAATTTGTCAGAGTGAACTTTGTTAGATAAATATTTTTATGGTAAATTTGATGGTTTCAAATAAATGAGTTTTATACAAAACAATGTCCCCAAATATTGTCCAAGTACTTCAAAACATTTTCAATGATTTTTACTAAGTTTTTGAAGTACTTCTTCAACTTTATTTTTTACAAAAATTGGACAACTTCTCTGTTTTGAGGTCGACTGGTTGCCTTATAGGGCAACCCGTGCACTCCGAACGTGTTTAAAACTTGAATACTGAGAAATGTCGAGGGTGGTCTTCGTGGGTCAACCGTGGGATTGACCGTCATTAGATAAATGTTTTTATCAATATTTTTATGATTTTGTTTAAATGAGTTTTTACACCAAAACAATGTTTCTAAATGTTATCCAAATACTCCTAAATGATTTAAAATGTTTTTACTAATTTCTTGGAGTATTTCTTAGAGTTTATTATTTTGGACAACACTTTTGATGATTTTGTGTTAATTTTTTTACACCAAAACAATGGTGTCCAAATACTCCTAAATGATTTAAAATATTTTTACTAATTTTTTGATTTCTTAAAGGTTTATTATTCGATAAAAATGGACAACACTTTTGATGATTTTGTTTAAATGGTTTACTATGTTTCTAAATGTTGTCCAAATACTCCCGATCGATCTAAAATATTTTTACTAATTTTTCTGAGTATTTCTTGAAGTTTATTTTTGACAAAAATCGGACAACATTTCAATGCGGAGGTCGACCGGTCGAACAAAAGGTCAAACGGTACTGAAAGAGAGAAAACAAGAAGCGAACGCATCAAGTGCAAAACCTGGCGGGGACCGGTCGAGGCGGGCCGACCGGTCGCACCCTAGGCAACCGGTCGAACCCCTCTACGACCCAGGTCGACCCCCGCAACCCGTACTGGATCACACACTTATTCTCTTCCAACGTTCAAATTTTTCTATAGGGCAACTGGCGCCCTGTGCAATTTTGTGACAGAAAAATTGTACTGTTTGAACTCTTTGACAACAAGATTTACTTTTCATTTTTGTACAATATTTCTACATCTTGTGATCCTCTTTTTGTAGACACAAGTGACGAAGGAGGAGCCTATGTTTGTGAAGACTCTCCTATAAATAGAGGATGATTTGAAGACACAAGTAGAACAACACAAGCAATCAAAACAACAAGAAAAATCTGCAAATTCTCCAAGCTTTCATATTTTACATTCTTATTGTAATAAGCCTAAGTTCTTGCACTTGCACAATATTGAGGTCTAGGCTTTTTATTCTTGATTACACTTGCACTCAAATTGTAATATTCATTATTGAGTTGTAATCTTGATTTTGGTCATCATTCAACACAAGACATCCTTGTGAGTATTCTTGTGGAAAGAATACACTTGGGTGATCTAGGTGATAGGTGTTTCAAGAGTGTGGTGCTCTTGAGGTGTTGAAGAATTTGGTGTTCTTCAAGGTTGAAGATTGTGGTAATCTTCACAAGGTGCCGTTGGAGATTGTGGTAATCTTCAAGAGAGATTGTGGTAATCTCAAAGGTGGTGTTGAAGAAGAGTGTGGTGCTCTTCAAGGTGATGTTGTATTAATTATGGTAATTAATAAAATCTTTTTTTCTTTTTGAAATCCATCCCGGAGATACTGGGGTGGTAGAGAATTAGGCCCTAGGTGGGTTGAACCTCTATAAATCGACGCGTGTTGTTTACTTCCCGCACCTTTATTATTATATTGGCTTGTTTGATTCGAAAAAGAGGGCTAAATCGAGAAAATGGAGATAATCTATTCACCCTCCCTCTAGATTATCGTAGCCGCTTGGACTTACACGGTCGACCTAGGGGTTGACGGATACCTGTAACATGTATTTATCCCTCCCCTGTTTTAAAAGCTCCGAGGCACGGGTCGTCCTCGGTCAACCCCGTTGGTCAACCGGTTGACCATGGGATGACCTGTGTCAAAATTCAAATTCTTCTCTTTGGTGGACCGTCAATCCACCATCGACTTTTCAATATATGAGGATTTTGAATGTATAGCAGACAACAAGAATTACTTTTATCACTTTATCATTTTTGTACATTATTAGTGCATCTTGTGATCTTCTTTTTGCGAGAAAAAAATTCAAATATGAGGAGCCTATGCACACCTTAAACCCTTGGAGAAATTTTTGGTGATTCCCTAACAAGAAAACCTTAGAAAGAAATTTTAGAAGAGAGATTATTCTTTTTATGTGGGGGACGATATTTTCAATTAGAGTGATATTGTAGGGAGATATATCAATATATACCTCAATCTCATATCTCGATTAGAGTCCCGATAGGAGTTGTTTCTAGATAAACCTCATCTAAATAGGGCTCCTTATTATCTCAAATATGGATACAACCTAATTGCACCCAATATCTCCCACTCATACATATTTGACTCGACTCTTTCGAATCACATCATCATATTTCTCATCTCACGTCTCTTTTTTCATACAGGGAATAAGGTGTGCGACCAAGCAAAAAAGTATATAGGTGAGGAAAGTCACCAAACTAACATAACTCTACAACACGATAACTCGTTGTGTACCCAAAACCAAATGGTCGCACCCAGTCAATAATCTCTAGATCCCTCAATGAATATAAGTAGAGCATGCTTAACTCAATAAAAGTATGTTTCAATGTTCATGACTAGTCAAACACATTTCGACATAGTCGCCCGGGCTATGAATCATAGAACATAAGTGCGTTACCAACTGAGTTCTTTCTCGACCCCACATGCCAATTAGCTTGGTCTTGACAACTTTCCTAAACATGCTCCAATAGACCGAATCACACATGGCCTGGATACATGCTAAAGTAGCTTCATCAAACTTACACCTCATGGCATAGTCCAAAGTCCCAAAGAGTACAAATAAATTAATATTGGCTCACACAGTGATGAAGCAGGGGCCCATTCAGTCACATTCCCATAGAGGGTCGCCTTCAAGCACATGTAGTATGAATACATGCTATGATGGAGCTCCCAGTTAATTTAGGCATGTCAAGCTCTAGACATCATACAAATCTTAGTCCGATCACTATTCAAGCGCCTGACCTACGTACTACTCGTAGTCACTCCTAAAGTGTCGTATGATAGTTCACACATTCGGCTACAAATAGGGCTTTATGAAGTTTGGACACACTTCATAATCAATCAACTCGGATCTCATCTTAGCCTCTAGCTAAGGCGAAGGCGTAATTATACTTATCAACCTTCCTCACTACTCTAGCGAATGGCGATCATTCGCAAACCTCCTTATGCGACACAATATTTTAAGTCTCATCCTTCTCTCTTTTAGCGCCAGAGCGATTGCCCATGTGAGAGGGCCAATCAAAAGCTTTGGTGACATCTCACAAATTAGAGTACCAAACACATAATAAGAATCCATCGTATCTCATTAATCACAATATGCTCTCACGAGGCCATATAATTGATTGGTATGAATTTTGCATGTAATTTGGGCTTAATTGTGGTTAGAATAAATTGATATGCATGCGTTACTTGAGTAAAATGGGCTATATTCTTGTAAAGTGGAAAAGGTATTACGCTTTGCTCGTTTTATAGGAATTAATCGATATTTGTAGCATTTTGGTGACAATTCGGAGCATTGCGGTAAAGGACCGCCAATAATCGAGCTAATGTATGATGTTTGGAGTTGAATCGAGAAGAAGTCAAACGAACCGGGCAAGAAACGGAAAGAAATAAAGCGAGAATCGGCCTTAGCAGGGACGCGGGCGGGGCGTGTGCCTACTGCGGACGGCCTGTGCGTCATCACCAAGAAAGAACAATGCCTACGGCGGGGCGCACGACCTGGTTGGGCCAAGCGCACGGCCCGTGTGCCATCTCGGCGAATCAATTGCCTACGGCCCGGCGCGGGGCTGGTCATGCGCGAGGCGCACGGCTCATGCGTGCTGCGGGGAAAAATCATGTTTTGACCCACACGGAGTATAAATAGAGACAGGCGGCCACAAAACGAGGAGACATTGATATTTTCCCTAGAAAGAAGAGAAAAGAGCATTCTCCTTGGAGGATTCGGGAGATTGATTGAGGTTGCAACCACACGCTTGAGGATTGAAGATAGATCGAGAGATCATCGACATCCCTGAGTTTTCTCATTCCACGGTATCTTTTACTCTCAATTAGTTAGATATGAACTTGAATAATTTATCTATGAATTATTTATTTCCCATGTCTAGCTAAACATCTTGTGATTCGCGGGTTTGGGATTAGGTTAATGGATACTTTTGTTTGATGTTTAATTGCAATTGATGTTATTATTTTCCAACCCTATTCGAGTACTTTGTTTTATTTCTGGTTTTACCAGAAGGCCTTTGGTTTAACTTGTTTTGATGTATTGATTCATAATTCCAGAGATGAGTTGCAATACTAGATCTTTGAGTACTTGACATGAATATTTGCAAGATTGAGAAGTCTGTGAATATTTGTGAGGATTTATAATCTTTTGTGATTTTGGGAGTTGGATATCTTATGTTGAGTAGAGATGCTATCATAGATAATCCAATCAACGTTTTTACATACATCTCGAGAGAGAGGGTAAAATACTTTCGTGATTGTCTTATAGGGAAGAATAATAATAACTTTGGTTGTGATTAATCTGATAACAAAAGGGGATATTAACTGAAACCATAACCCTGGAATCCATTCATCTCCTTGATCTTTCAATCAACTCTTATTCTGTCTTTTATATGATAAATTCTTGTCTTGCTTTTACAAAACCCATCACCCAATTTCGATTGTCTAGATAAAAATAAGACTATTACAATCTCAATACTTAGTACAATAATTTATTAGTCTCTGTGGTTTCGACCTTGCTAACCCTATTCTATAAACTACACCGTACACTTGCGGTGAAGCTAAAAATAAGGTGAACAAGTTTTTGGCGCCGTTGCCGGGGACTAATTAAATTTTTAGTACTAATATTGCGATAAATAGAATTATTTTTAATTTAGACATTTTTCTTTTTTATTGTTTGTTTAATTCTACTCTTCTTTGTGTTTGACTTGTTTCTTTTAGTTGGTTCGGGTAGTGCATGAACACTCGCTCAAGCAAAGAGAATTAGCACCCTTCATACCGAGAGGTTGAGGCTTTTGCTAGGCGAATTAGTGCGGCTACTAAACGGCGGAAAAACAAAGATCGAGACTATGGGGATGTGGAAGAGAACAACGGGGTAATAACGAGTCAACAACGGAGGTAACAATGGGGCCAATAGGGTCATTAATGAGTTACCGATACCGAAGTTCCAGCGATCCGGCGAAAGCGATTCGCGATTACTTTCGCCCACGCGACAAATCACAACTATGGTGGAATTGCCAATGTCCCAATTAATGCGAACAATTTCGAGTTGAGGCCAAAGACTAATTTCAATGGTCCAGCGAGAATCGTTTGGGGTTTTCCATCCGAGGATCCCAACTCTCATCTTGCGAACTTCATGCAAATTTGCAACACGATCAAGATAAATGGGGTAATCGATGATGTTATACGTTTGCGCCTATTCCCTTTCTCTTTAACGGATAAGGCTAGAAATCGCTGGAGGCACGTTAACTCGAAGTGTGAATACTTGGGACGAGTTGAGTCGAAGTTCTGTTTAAATACTTCCCACCAAGTAAGACACTGCAGACTTAAGAGCGAGATCACGCGATTCGAGCTTTAATTACGAGCCACTTTGTATGAGGCTTGGGAGAGATTCCGAGATTTATTGAGGAGGTGTCCGCAACACGGGTTTCCGAGAGGATTAGCGGCTTTGCTTCTTTTATAACGGGTTGATGGGACAAACTAGGTCGTTTGTGGATGCCGCGATGAGGCGCTTTACTCACAAGATTCCCACAGGATGCATTCAACGTGCTTGAAGAGATGGCAATGAATAGCTACCAGTGGCCCTCCGAGAGAACTAATGTGAAAAAGGTTGCCGAAGTTTCTAATTCATACCCAATCAAGGCATTGACGGCTCAGATGACATCATTGACAAATCACTTGAGTGCTCTAACTCAAGGGACAGAGGTAAACATGGGTGCAAACAATGGGGGAGTTCCTCGAGATCATATGGAGGAAGCTAACTTTGTTAATAACCAGAATTTCAACAATTACCGGAATAATCAGACTCCCAACCATTATCATTCGGGTGTGAGAAATCATGAAAACTTTTCCTATGCCAATACGAATAATGTGATGCAACCACCACCAGGGTTCAGTGTGACAAACGGTGTCATTAATGCGGAGGCGAAGCCATCTTTGGAGGACATTCTCACCTCGTTCATGAATGAAACGAGGAACCGGTTAAATAAAGATGAGGCTAAGATAGACAAAATCGAGGCACATGTCACGCAGTTGGCCAACACTGTGGGTTCACAAATGAAAAATCTAGAAACTCAGATTGGCCAGTTAGCGACGATCATTGGTGGACATCATCAGAAGGGCCAGTTTCCGAGTAACACAGAAGTTAATCCGAGGGAATAGTGTAACGCCATTTGCCTGAGGAGTGGTACGGGTGTACGAGGGGCCAAAAATTCTGGGAAGTGACGAAAAATCGGAAACACGCATGACCCGTGCGTTGAGGCACGGGCATCCCATGCATGGTGCTGAAGGATTTCAGGAACAAACCATGAGACGCACGACCCGTGCGTCGGAGCACGGGTAGCCCATGCGTGATGGAAACAAGAGACATATAGGCGAACAAAAAGGGGCTGAGAAGCTTAAATCTTTCTCTAACTCTGATCTTTCAAAGTTTTCTATACCACTCCCTTTCCCTCAATGTTTTCAAAAGAAAAAGTTAGATGCCCAATGCTAAATTCTTAGACGTCTTTAAGAAACTGCATATTAACATACCGTTTGCAGACGCATTGGAGCAATGCCCAATTATGCAAAGTTTTTGAAGGAAGTGATGTCCAAGAAGAAAAAGTTGGCAGAATTCGAGACAGTTGACTGAAGAGTGCAGCGCGATCATTCAGAGAAAACTACCACAGAAGCTCAAAGATCCAGGGAGTTTCACTATCCCTTGTTCTATTGGTGGTGTTTTCTTTAATAAAGCACTTTGTGATCTAGGAGCAAGTATTAACTTAATGCCTTTGTCCATTTTCAGGAAACTTGGATTAGGAGAGGTGAAGCCGTCCACGGTCACCTTGCAGCTTGCGGATAGATCACTCACATATACTAAGGGAATCGTGGAAGATGTGCTCGTGAAAGTAGACAAATTTATATTCCCCACAGACTTCTTGGTGCTTGACATGGAGGAAGATCGTGACGTCCCTCTGATACTTGGGCATCCTTTCCTAGCCACCGCACGAGCCTTGATAGATGTGCAAAAGAGAGAGCTCACATTACGAGTTAATGATGAGCAAGTGTTATTCTCCATCTATAAGGCTAACTCATGATACCATAGAGCTGTAAATCTTTACCAGTCATTGATTCATGTGCTAATACTTTTAATCTTAGTGATTATGTGTGTGCTTTAGAAAATGTGCAGGAAGTACTGAAAAGTGAGAAAGCGAAGCACACGAAGAGAAAAAGTAGCTTAGAAGCACGCGTGTCACGCCTCTCGTCAAATGCGATGCAAACGAAGAAAAATATGGCCTTTGACAGACGTGAACCCTCCACTTGAAGCATTCAAAGGAGGCTCGAATTTATATGTGAGTTGGAATGGCAAGGAGAACGGCATGAAGGGGTGACATACATCACCTTGCAAAATCGTGATCGAATTATAGAGCGTCAAGCTATAGACGTTAAATTTAGCGCTTGTTGGGAGGCAATCCAATGGTTTGTTGTATAATTTTCGTTTGTTCCCTTTATTAGTTAGGATTTATTTGCTTTTCTTAATAATAATAAAAAAAATATTCGAATTTTGGTTCGGCACCACGTACGGGCAGGGCGTGCGCCATGCGCACGGCTCGTGCATTCCTGTAGGGTTCGATCTGGCTATGGCACGGCATGACGCACCGGTAGGCGCGTGCGCGAGCGCCCCCGTGCGTCTGTCCGAGGCATTAAGAGTCGCGCACGGATACAATTTTCACTTCAAAAAATCTTATTGCGCCCAAATTTGCAAAATGCTCTCATCCCTCCTCAAAATATTTGACTCCTTCACTTGGTTTTCACTACAAACTCGTCCCCCACACTAACCACACACGAATTGAGCACACACACTTGCTTTGGGTTGAGATTTTGGTTGAAGGAAGCACCTAGGGTTTCAAATTCGCCCCTTTGCTAATTTTTGAGAATTCCGGTAAGAACTTCAAGTTTTTGTTCGAATTTCTTGTAGATTATGGATTAGGGTTTATATGTGGTGCATGTTTTGATGAATTTTCCATGTTTTACTTGAATTATTCTATGAGGCATATTATCGAACACCTTGTGGGCTTGTTGAATTGAGGTATATGTGGTTGATTTGATGGTGAATCTTGCATGATCTTGAATGTTTAGGGTGTTAGTGGCTATGATTCTCTGCAATTGCATTGTTTACGCTTGGGAGCTTAATTGTTGATTAAATTGTAGGGAAGAGACATTATGCCTTATATGAATTGTTTGGCTTGAATTCATCTTGTTCTTGTTATACTTGGCATGTTCGGAATCTCACATATGTTTTGCTAGGTACAGACTTGAACTCATGGCCGAACGAAGAAACCAACAGGGTAGGGAGACGCCTGGGGGCGCGGCCGCGCAGAGAAGTGCATCCGGATAGCCCCCCGGCATACGTAATTATTCTTACTAAGGACAATGACTTGTAGCGATGGAGTAATCTGGTCACCCGACCAATGGCACCAACGTGATACGCCGATGACGAGTGTACCCAAACCCTTGGGATACACGAGGATGTCTGGCAGTTATTTGAAAGAGTTGGGTGGACCGCCTTCATGCAAGGGAGGTGGCCGACATACAAGAAACTCGCGCTCGAGTTCCTAAACACACTTGACATATATGAAAGGAGAGGGAAGTATGATCCTGTTGAGGTCCGTTTTCAGCTGGGCCACGAGCAGAGGCGCTTATCTATCGCCCAACTCAATACCATTTTCGGGGTACCTACTCGCGCCCCACAAAACGCGAGCGCAATAGCGATATGATTTAAAGCGATTATTGGTTGACGCGGAGAGAGACAGGCCAAATGCTCTGCGAGGCACGAGCGGCTAAAGCGTCATCGCTCCGAAATTCGATTTTCAGATATATTCAGAAGGTTATGGTTCACTTTGTCTTTTCCCGGCACAATAATGGGGTATTCAGGTTCGGGAACTTTATTTACTGTGGTGTATGCTAATTCGCACCCCCTACAATATGGCGGCCCATTTTGCGGAACATGCTGAATTTGTGGCCAAGCAATCGAGTGGCATGATCTTGATTGGGGGGATGATCACTCCCATTGCTCGGCATTCTAATGTGGATTTGAGAGGCTTAGAGTCAATTGAGGGCATTAGGAGGATCAACATGGCGGTCCTACGCCAAATGATGTCGGAACCGCCTTCCCACTTCCTAACCCGCCACTCGACTGTGGCCAATATGAATGATCAGGCTAACTGGTTGATGAACTATGAGGCGCATACCAGAGTTATGGAGGCCATGCTTGCACAAAAAAGGCGACGGATCGCTGGGTTACCTGATGAGGATGAGTTGGTGGTTGAGGCGATGGAGTATGACAGACGAGAGAGGGGTTTCGAGCAAGGGTTTCCCCAAGGGATACCCGACATACCTGAGAGCTCTCACCAGGGTGAGAAACGCGGGGGGCCAGATTACCATGACAGATTATTTGCTCTTGAGGAGAGCATCCAGCAGTACCAGGATGAGTTCCGTACTTTCAGGACGGAACAAGAGCAAAGGCACATGGCGCAGGAACAGAGAGACATGGAGTTGATACAGATGATGCATCAGATACATATGTGGCACATCTCCAAGGGCCACTTTCTGCCGCCACCCCCATGAGTGAGTGAGGTCCATTCCAAACTTTTCTTTGAAATTATATCTTCTCTTCTATGCGATATAATTCCATTCAAGTTTGGGGGGGAAATAGTTATTTTGATTTGAAGGGTGTGGCGAAAAAAATAATAATAATAATAAAAAGAATTTAGAAGTGAGTTGTCTTTGAATGAACTTGTAGGTTGGGATTGGTGATGTGAGGCGAAAGAAAGTGGAGTCTATAAAAGAAAGAAAAATGGAAGAAAAGAAATAAGAAGAGCTGATAAGAACGAGAGGTGATTGGGGTAGCATATTGGGTTTGAATGAAAACAATTGATTGAGTGGAAGATGTGCTTACCCGATCTATATACGCTAGATTTTGAGTCACTTTTTCCATATTTCCATGCCCTAACCAAAGAGCCTTCATTACAACCAAAAGAAAAAGTCCTTTTTGATTTATGAATTGCATACATTCGAGTGGCGGAGATGTGAGACGATTTGCAAGCTTATGGTAATTCTTCAACATTGATATGATTTGAGCGAATACACGTCCCTTATTATTCTTGAGAGGAGAGTGTACACTTGATCTGTGAGAGTCGTGATTCGAAGCATTTGCCATGGTTTTAATTGACTTGTGCTCAGTGTTAGATGTTCGAGGCTTGGTTGGCTTATTGCTTGACGTCTATTGATAAATGTCATGAATTGTGATGGGTTGTTCTTGATTTGCCTTTCATTACTCCTATTTGTGTTTTGTCTTGTTTATAAAGCGTTGACCGGGACTGTCAACAGTTTAAGTTTGGGGGTTTGATTGGTAGGAGTTTTGCATGTGATTTAGGCTTAATTGTGGTTAGAATAAGTTGATATGCATGTGTTACTTGAGTAAAATGGGCTATATTCTAGTAAAGTGGAAAAGGTATTACGCTTTGCTCGTTTTGTAGGATATAATCGATATTTATAGCATTTTGGCGACAATTCGGAGCATTGCGGTGAAGGACCGCCAATAATCGAGCTAATGTATGATGTTTGGAGTTGAATCCAGAAGAAGTCAGATGAACCGGGCAAGAAGCGGAAAGAGATGAAGCAGAATCAGCCTTAACAGGGATGCACGGGCAGGGCGTGCGCCTACAACATGGCCCGTGCATCATCACCAGGGAAGAACAATGCCTACGGCAGGATGCATGGCCTGGTCAGCCAAGACGCACGGCCCGTGCACCATCTCAGCGGAATCAATTGCCTACGGCCTGACGCACGGGCTGGTCGTGCACGAGGTGCACGACTCGTGCATCTGTGCGGGAAAGTCAGGGTTTGACAGATTCTAATCAGGTTTTGACCCACACAGAGTATAAATAGAGATGAGGCGGCCACAAACAAGGAGACGCTGATATTTGCCCTAGAAAGTAGAGAAAATAGCAACCTTCTACTAGAGGATTCGGGAGAATGATCGAGGTCACAACCACACGCTTGAGGATTGAAGATAGATCGAGAGATCATCGACATCCCAGAGTTTTCTCATTCCACAGTATCTTTTACTTTCAATTAGTTAGATATGAACTTGAATAATTTTTGTATGAATTATTTATTTCCCATGTCTGGCTAAACATCTTGTGACTCCCGGATTTGGGATTAGATTAATGGATACTTTTGTTTGATGTTTAATTGCAATTGAAGTTATTATTTTCTAACCCTATTCGAGTACTTTGTTTTATTTCTGGTTTAATCAAAAGGCCTTTGGTTTAACTTGTTTTGATGTATTGATTCATAATTCGAGAGATGAGTTTCAATACTAGATCTTTGAGTACTTGACATGAATATTTGCAAGATTGAGAAGTCTGTGAATATTTGTGAGGATTTATAATTTTTTTTGCTTTTGGGAGTTGGATATCTTATGTTGAGTAGAGATGCTAGCATAGATAATCCAATCAACATTTTTACATACATCTCGAGAGAGAGGGTAAAATACTTTCGTGATTGTCTTATAGGGAAGAATAATAATAACTTTGGTTGTGATTAATCGATAACAAAAGGGATATTAATCAAACCATAACCCGGAATCCATTCAACTCCTTGATCTTCCAATCAACTCTTATTCTGTCTTTTTATGATAAATTCTTGTCTTGCTTTTACAAAACCGATCACTCGATTTCGATCGTCTAGATAAAAATAAGACAATTACAATCTCAATACTTAGTACAATAATTTATTATTCTTTGTGGATTCGATCTTGCTAACCCTATTCTATAAACTACACCGTACACTTGCGGTGAAGCTAAAAATAAGGCGAACAATAATCAATTCTACTTAATCCCTTACCACTCACATATCTTTGGAGCATATCTCTAAACAAAGGCTCATAAAAGGGATCAGTGCCCACACCACTCGTAGAAGTGTGCCTGAGAACATTTTAATTATGTGCAAAACTCTTAAATGAAGTAATGCCTCAAGTAAGTATGTTTGGTCTACCAAAGAATGTTCGATGCCCAAACTATACACCAAATTGGTTTTACTATCATGAATGTGCGCACATTACGCATCATTTCAAGATGACAAATTTGCCTCTAGCAAATCATGGACCAATCTAATATATCTAAGTATCCACATGTCGGCATCACCATGACGCACGGATCACTTCGATATCCATTCACCAATCTCACTGCGACATACCAGACTTGTTGAGTACGCATATAACGCACATCAAACATTCGGCAACACTTACATAAACTAGCTAGCATTTCTTTTCTTCTACCTAAGACATCGTTTCTTGACTAAGAACTTGATCTTTGACCATGGAGTGTAAAGACAGCCACCACTAAGTGGCAATAACTCCATGTTCTTTCCAGTCATTATATTATTGCCATATACAGTGAGATACAACTCTTGACATATGTTCAGTGAATTATTTGACCATCGTAAGCCTACCAAAATGATAACTCGATGAAATCAATGATGATTCAAGTCACACTGGATCTTTTTGATCAGCAATCAATGCACTCTTACTCTACTTCATGCATTCATCGGGTGATCCATAGATCTCCTGATTCAATTTTCACTGAAGTATGTCAACATTAATCATCCGGGACAAACCTAGATGAAAGTGGCAATAATTGATAACACATCAGGCACATTGAGGCAATCTCACCACTTAGGGAGAACATCTCAAAAGATTTACGCTTTTTTAACAAGTGTAATCATTTCACCCTTAGTCGAGCTATATTGCACTTGACATACCGAAACCACATGCTTCAAATAGTCTTGCACCTAGACGGAAGATCAACAAGCTCTTAGGCTTTATTCTTAGCCATTCGACTCATCTTTTCCTTCACAACAACTATCCACTTAGGGCATCACGTGAAGTCACGTGTTCTATCGACTCATCAACACCCACAAAAGTAATTGTAAAGGATACCCAATTGACCTCATATAGATGATGGAGAATATTTCATATTCACTCCTTTTTACTCATGGAATTTGAGAATCTTTTTCATGCGAGACACTAGCTCCCACTGACTTAGTGATGCTCCCACTATCCCATCGATTACTAGATAAGTTTAAAGTACAGTATCCTCGCTAGAGAAACGAGTGCCTCCTAAGGATCTTGCAACTCGCATAATTTCAATATCTCTTTTGACCTCATATATGCTCAAGAAACCCCTTTGAGAGGAACCTAAATTGTGCAACTTGATTCTCCACTTGAAAACACATATTCTCGAACTTACATAGGCAGACCCACTACTTTGGACTTGTTACCAAACTAAAGCTCATACAAGATTGTTGAATCACTTAGAGACACATATTTTATGATGTAGGCAGCAACAAGATACAAAAATCAATTTGCGCCATCATAAATCCAACCATTTTGAAGTGATTGTCCCTACTTCACAAGCTCATATAGCTACAAAGTGTTTAGAACCATCATTCAACTTGCAACTTTATTTCCCACAGCTATGTGTCCAAACTAATTAGACATATTATCCCAGCTCCTTATTAGCACATCTCCATCTGTTAAGAATTGGTCAAAGCAATTTGGTGCTTCTAACTGATGGGAGTGGGGATGTACTAACTTATGACATAGATAGCAATGAAGCAAAATATAATGCATTGTTTTTGTGCCTCACACTCATAAGTCTGCACTCAATTTGGTGGACTTAGCTTTAAAGGAAAAGTAGTCATCTTTTATTCTTCCAACAAACTTATCCCGCTGGAAAAATATTTATGCAGAGGGAGATTGACCTTAGCGAGTTGAACAATAAAGCCTCATCGAGCTAATATAGTCGACATCCTAACCTGACGTGTCACGATATCAATATAAGACCTAAAAGAAATATTATCTAAAGCCAACCACATCACAAAAAAAAAGATAGACAAGTCTTCTCACTCAGCAAATATCTTACAAGTGTATTTATTCGAATAAGACTACATCGACACATCAAGTTGCTCACACCAACTATTGACTTGATGTGACTCTCTTTAGCCTCCTCTAGTGTGCTATATAGAAGCACAACTCGATAATAGTTATACACATTTGCTCAATCTCAACCGTATGCTAAGTCAACCAATATCTAGAATCCACCCATGGAGAGATTTAGAAATATTAACGAAAAAGTAAGAGAGCAATTAAATAGTCAAACTTTATCTCAGCACAATTATGAGTGAAGTTGTCAATCTCATAAGATCACTTAATATTTGTTCACCCTTAATTGCCTCATTCAATAAGGTTACACATCTTGTCACTTTATGGATCAATTTATAATTCTACTTTTAGTTTTTGCTCTCGTCAAGCTACATTATGCTTGTTCCAACATCACACAAGTTGGTTTATGTCGGTCAGCATAAACGAGAAGTGCACTTACTTGTGTATTTCTCAACTTTTTATAATCAACCTCTAGATAGGCGATTTTGATTAATAATAACACAAGTTACTAATATCTTTAATTCAACCCAAATAGCGAATTTGGATAACTAGAGTTTTTACTTGTGAGTAAGCTCATATTCCAAAAATAAAGCTTGAACTCATTTATTAAATTTTTAAATTTTGCAGTTTAACCAAATTAAAGCGTAAACTTAATTCTTGATCCATAAGTATATTGTCAGCATCTCAACTGCGATAATTTCAGGCAGTTAAGTTCTTACATTTGCGGCTTAAACAAATTAAAGCGCAAATATTTTCTTTAATGCAAAAATATATTATCCGCGTATAAGTCGCGACAATATTGGATACCTTGTCTATTTTCATGATAAATTGGTTTGAGCTAATTTGGTGAGTTCGGTCTAAAAAACTTTTACAAAAAATTGCACAAACAATTTGGCACTGATCTAAAAAATTTATTATGGATCCAAATAATATTTATTATTTTCTTCAATTCAATGAGATCGAAAATTTACCGCCAAGGCTAATATACATCTCCCACCAAATTAAAGATCATAGTAAAATTACTGATCCAGGAATAAAATTATCAATGTCCAAAAATAAATCATGCATGCAACCATGCGATACAAATAATTATGAAACTTAGCCTCCATGGGCGACATTGATATATGGTGCATCATGTAAAGAAAATTTAGATCTATGGTGGTAAACAAAAAATATCCTCGTAAAATTGATGTTACATAGCCTCCAAAAATTGGCTGAATTAATACATACCTCGAAGGAAGAAAAAAAAAAGATAGATATGTTCAAGGCCTACTACATCAATCTAGAAAGTAAAAAAATTTAATGAGGATACCAAATTACCACCATTGTAAAAAACTAACTCCCACAAAAATAATTAATATAAAATAGTATACATTCAAACACATGAGCACCCGTATGTCAATATCCATTCATGTAAAAAATACAGTAATTCACATCGCATCAACTTAATTAATAGCGTCACAAACAAATGCAAACACAAGCAATTAATAAAGCATGCAACTCATATAATATACGAATCATATAAAATATTTTTTGCTTGCATCATAATGCGCAAAAAAAATACTTCTTCACGCACCTTATACGAAAGAAAAATATTTTCCATGCACCAATATGCAAATAATAATTTTCACATGCATCATAAAGCACAAAAAGTAATTTTGCCTTCATTCTCATGTGCAAAATATAATTTTTTGCAAGCACTAAATTAGCACAATATTTTTACATGAATTAATACTATACTAAAAAATAATGGACAAAAAAAAATTTGCAAGCGTCCCAATGCGTAAATAGTTACTTCCATATACATCATCATTGCAAGAAAAATCTACTCTAGAGGTTCTATATAAATGCAAGACATGCTAGCATAATGACAAGAAACCTTTCTAACCTAGTGGTGAACATGCATAAGCTATATTCAAATATAAGACCAATCTCCTTAGTTTTTTTCATATTAAAGAGGATACACCACTTAGGCACTATTCAACGCCACGTCGGTGTACATGTGTAGCCATCACGCTATGTCAAAGGCCTTAATTGTTTGTCGCCTAAATGGCAGCCACCACATTTGCGCCACATGCTCCGCCACGTTAGTGACACGTGGCAGCCACATGGAGCCAAGTATTGTCACGCCATCGTCCATGTCAGCATACACAGCCAATCAGCAGTTGCCACATGGCAAATTCCTTTTTTTACTTTTAAATAAAAGTACACTGCATTAGTCTGCTCCAGAGTATACACAAACTTCAATTGACAACAAAAATTGCAGGCACCCCGTGCATGTCTTTCAATGCATTTTGTTTTTCACTAAAAAAATTTGAATCCACATAACTTACTCGTTTTGAATCTATTTTGCATGAATAATATATCAAATGGATCGTCTTTTCGAGATCTACAATTTGACACCAATATTACTTGTATAAAAATGAAAAAAATAGATTTGAATTTTTTAAATAAAAATTAAATCTCATGTATCATCAAACTCAAGCACATCAAATACGCGAGATCGAGTCCTAATGGCTCTGATACCACTGTTAGTAAATATAACTTAAAATATAAATCACATACTTGCACATATAAAGTGGATCGAGTATACCTATTTGCAGCGAAACAGTCCATCCACGTAGCCATTAAATCCATCTATAGGCCTCCTTTTGATATGATTAAGCCATTTATAAGTCTTCTCTTGATTGAACCATGAACTACGAACGAACTCCGTAGATTGGTTGAACCACGAATAAGATCATGTACCATCTTTCTTGTTGGTGCAAATAACTACTACAGTTATTCACTTTGATGTGCACATCTTAAACCCTTGGAGAACTTTTTGGTGATGCTCCAAGAAGAAAACCGTAGAGATAAATTTTAGGAGATATATTATTGTTTCTATGTGGGGGACCATATTTTCAATTAGACTGATATTGTATTGAGAGATGTCAATATATATCTCAATCCTATATCTCAGTTAGAGTCCTGATAGGAGATGTTTTTAGATAAGCCTCATCTAAATAGGACTCCCTGTTATATCAATTATGTATGCAACCTAATTGCACTCGATAGTTATCTTTAACACTAATAAATAAAATCTCTTTGAACAGAGAGGGATTAATTAGAAGTAGACTTTAATTTGGTCAGAAAAATAAATCACAATAGTAATTGAAAGAAAAAACTTAAAATTATCCAAATGATTCATATCATCAAAATTAATATGATCACGACCTAAAAGTATATTACTCTAGGATAGTACGATCGAATAGTGACTAAGAAATTCATAAAAATTTGATCACATTGTTCTTTTTTATAATGGAACTCGCAACTACTTTTTGGGTGCGCAACGGGGGAACCCGCTGCGACTATCTTTTTTGTTGCGCACTGCTAAATTCTCGAGTTTGATGCAATAATCTACAAACCAGACCAGCCAGATAAATTGCACTGGTAGGACTACAATTAAACCCAGTCGAGTTGAGATTTTCAGAATTTGAGTTTGGGTCGTTTAAGATCGAGTCAATCTCGAGCTAAATTTATCGAATATATTAAATGGTTCACAAATTTTTTCGAACATAATCGAGCCTAAACAAAATTATTAAATATCAATTATAAATTAAATTACTTTATATTTTTATTGCCAAAATAAAATTATATATTTCTAAAAAGCAAAATATGTCTAATAAGATCTATAATTTTATTTAAAAAAAATAAGTTTATTTAAGTGTTCCTATATTTGTCATAAATAAACTCAGAAAAATTAAAAGGGTAGCGCTATTTGCACCCCAATATTTGATTAATACACCATATTTCTACATACACTTCATTTATATTTTATAAACCCGTCTAATTACTAAATACACCACACCTATATTTCCAATTTTACCCTCCAAACTAAAAAACCCTAACTTAAAAATCAGCTTTTTTTGAAAAAACAAAAGCTGGAAAAATCAGCTTTTTTCGGAAAAAAAACAGCTTAAAAAAGCTGTTTCCAACGATTTTCGGAGGAAAAAAAAAACAGTGGAAAAAATAAGCTTTTTTCTTAAAAAAAACTGGAAAAAATCAGCTTTTTCGGGGAAAAAAGAGAAACAACATTTTTTGGGGAAAAAAGTTGTTTCCAGTGTTTTTGGAAAAAACCAGCTTTTTTCGAAAAGAAATCTGTTTCAGCGTTTTTTGGAAAAAACGACTTAAACAGACTTTTTTGAAGCTTATTTTGGAAAAAATCAGCTTTTTTTTCGATCGTGCCTCTGTTTTTATTTTATTAAGGGTATCATAGTCTTTTTAACTTATGACATTTTTGTAAATATTGGGAGTGGGGTGTATTAATCAAATCTTGGGGGCAAATAGCGCCACCCAAATTAAAATTAAAATCAAACTATGAATAAAGCTTGAGTTTGAATCATTTATTTTAACAAGTTAAACGAGTTTTTATCGAGTCGGTCTTCAAATAGTTCACGGCGACTTGGTTTATTTGTAGCCCTATGCATTGAACAAGTTTTGTCGACGATCAATCAAGTGATCTTTGATGTGGTGACCGGAGCTTAAGAGTTGAGATTTCTTGCCTCAAAACCAATCCTACTCTACTAGATCATCCAATGAGGACATTGATGATTTGATTCCATAGTATTTGATATTATACCAACTAAAATAAATTTTCGCAAGCACGATTTGGTGTCATTTCAACTTAAAAAATGTCTATTAGTATACTTTCGTAATCTCATTAGAAATGATTGGAATCATTGAGGAATTTGATTTTTGACAAAATTTTTTTATGTTTAATGAGAATCAAACTAAAAGAATACCTCACCATTGAATTCCACGAAAGTGTAGTAAAATGCATATAGGCGGTAGGCCCACCCAACCAACCCCAACCAAAATCCAACAACAAATTGCTAGTAAGTAGGTTCCAAACGTAACGCCAAATATGTTAGAGTAGGGTGCCTGCACTCCAATTAAATTGGATTTATCCTACTTGTAAAAACAATTTTATTGGAAATTATATTAATATAAAGGCATTTTTCTTTATCTTGTGTTTTGCATTTATTATTTAATTGCTCATAGATAAAGTCCTTAGATCAGTTTAAGCTATGGGATATGATTGCGCATTTGATGGCGATCATGGAACATGCCTCTAAGGTTTTGATCTTAAACTAGTTCCAACTCAATGGGTTTTTCAAGATAGGACATTGAATAACCCCGTAAGACTTGTGTATATGATGCATGCTCGTGAGACGAGAATGTTACATTCCATTAACATTAGCGTTGAGACGCAAATGCATATATCTTGGTGCTTGTTGGCGAACAAGTTCATGAACATGACCCAATGGAAATCTTATATGGAAACTTTGTTTGTCGAATAAGAATTTTCATATTGCAATAGTACATGATTAATCCTCGTACTTGAGGCACGACAATAGCCTTGTGTCTATCATGCAATATTTTGATTTATTTTTTCATTGCTTGACAATCACAAAGGGGTATTTTAGGTATTGCACTATTGTACATGGAGACTTGTCTCTGTGACCGACATAGAATTCGACACTTGTCTTTTGACAAGGAATTTCTGTGTTTTCGTAGTTTGTGATTCAAAGACCTTGGCAAGGCACGATGAATTTGATTCATAAAAGAATCACTAGAACTTGAAATGAATCACGATTATTAAATCAATTAGGTTTCGATAAATCCATACTAAAGATTTAATCGGAAATTAGTTGTCGAAATGATTGTACATGTATGCAATTGCAATTGAAATAGGTTTACTCGTTATTTCACCTAATACTAGGTAATCATGCTACTTGCTAGATGTTACCATGATTTGTAGGTTCTTGAAATTAAAGAGTTAATTTCAAGTATATTAATTAATATGATTAATTAGTAGAATAAATTATTTTTATTTGAAAGTTACAAAAGTTGTAAGCACGCAACTAGTATTAGTTGTGAACCTAAAAGGGTCACACATAATTTTGATTGTTGACATTTCAAAATTGATAAATTCAATAGTTGAATACAATTAATTAATATAGATTAATTAATCAGGTTTTAATTTAATTCAATTGTTGAATTAAATATTTAATTAAATAATTTGATTATATAATTAAATTTAATTTGATTATAAGGCCCAACAAAAGGAATAGAATATATTAATTAATCAATTGGGTTGATTAATTTGGGCTTTGGGTATTGATTGGATTTTGAAGTCCAAACCCACACCATAATCTAATAGGCTTAATTGTAGAAGCCCATTAGATAATTGAAGATTTATTTATATATATATATATATATAATGATATATATATGATATATATAAGAAAAAAAAAAGAAAAAAAATTGCCACGTCATTGGTGGCAGTTTGTATAACACGACAGTTATGGCAATTTTGTTTTTCGCAAAATGCCATTAAGGCATTTATCAAATGTAACTCCCCACTATTGATTAGTGGGTGGTTTTTCTTTAGTTAATGGAAAGTGTGTTTTTCATTAAACATAGAGCACATACAACAATATACATAACAGATGTATTTTGATAAAAATTATTAAGGGGCTGTCATGTGTTTCTTTGGAAGGGAAAATATTGAAAGTGTTCATTTTGTTTTTATTCCTCATTTTTCATAAGTGTTTATCTTCCTTGTTTGTGTTTGTGGATAATAATTAACTAAGAATTATTATTCTATAACAATTAATCTCCTATCACTAGTTGATTGTGAGATTAAAAGTTCTATTCAATTATTATTTTGAAGAACGGAATAAATTTTACTAGCGAAAGATTTATTCCGGTGTCTACAATCAAAAGGTGGACTCGGTTGGAGAGGAGACGTTTGAATCCCTATTGGCGAACATTTGGAGTTTGGGTGATTGCCACATATCCGGGAATTGATTCCCTCTCAATCTTCGCTAAAAGATGAGAAGACTCTACGAGGGTAATTTCCTTTTATCACTTACGAATCAAAATTTGTATTCTCGCATGATAAAGATAATGCCGATAGTTAAAATCGCTACGTGAACCTACGGGGTTAGTGTTTATTGTGATGAATGCACTTGTTTTAATTAGATTAAAAATTTTATATTTCCGCTGTGCGAACCCCGTAAGGTATAGCGAACCCAACAATGGTATCAGAGCCACGGTTTGCATTTTCGTTATCAGATTTTGATTCGTTTGATGTTTATTTGATAAGCATGTTATAATTGTTAAAATTTGTTTTAACAATTATTTTGTGTGCGATAAAAAGTGTTTTATTTGATTTAAGCTTGGGATAAAATTGTTTCATTGATTTCTTATGAAGAATATCACTGAACCGGACTTCTAAGTATATGCTCAGATTCTGAAAATGATATCTAATTTGCAATAGCGCATTTGGTGTGCTGTTTCTATTAAATATATAATATGCATGAAATAAAAGTTTTAATGTTGGCAGATTACATGCATGATTTGTTGATTGAGAATTGACAAAGCTTCATGCATGTTTCATACAATTTTAAGTTTGTTAAAGTTTGTGAATCAGCCTCTGTTCGAATTCTTTTATTTCATCATGGTTTTAAGTTTAATTTATTCCTTTTGAAATTAAATAGTTAATTTCAATATTTATGGTAATCAAACTACGTTTTATCCCAAAATTAAATCAACACACAAAATTGGTAAATTTAAATGCTTTAAATTCATGTGATGGATAGCATAATTTATTTAGGGATGATCATGAGCCTATGACCAATGTGATTGGATGTGATTTATTTCTTTGGGTTTTTAAGGCCTGCGAGCTCTTATTCTATTTTTGTAAGTTCTTTAAATTTTCGCATCGAGAGTAGACTAGGTGGTGAGGTTTTCCATTTATTGTAATTGGAGGACGTTCGATGCTAAAGGCCCACGCACTGTGGGTTAGATTTTTACAAATGTAATAGAATAGGAGACTCAAGACCCATGCGTGTATGGGTACATTAATAAAATATAATAGAAATAGTTCTATTTATTTTGTCCCTTAGATTGACCACTTTTGATCCATTTTTGGCTCAAATGGGTTGCATAAGGCTGACCATGATCATCCCACCTTTTTGCATAGGATGCATGTTAGATTTATTTAATGTTTTTGCTTGCGCTCATATGATGAATTGCGTTAAATAAAAACCCACCTAGTAATTAGGTTGATGAGGTCTTGAAAAGAAAACCCCAAGTTTTTGAAACTTAACAAGGAATTTAATTTTAATTAATTCCATATCAAACCAAATGGACAAGTTATGTTGGACATATCGTTCCATGCCTTCCATCAAAGGTAAGTGACATGACGGTGCTACCACACTTGGTCACTGGCCACGAGTCGTGGAGTGGTCTTGTGCTGGAAAACTGTGATCCCTACCAAATATTGAGATGTTCGTGGGATGGACTCGTCTTTATGTTGGCCATAAGTCATGGGACATCTTGATGCTCCATCTACACGAATGTTTGATGGGTTATGTTTGACACTTAGTACCATATAGGCTCATAAAATTGGGGTATATGGGAAAAGTGAGGCGAATAATCTTGAGGTTGTATAATGGTACAATTGTCAAAGAGTTGACTACCAATGGAAACATCTCATGGGCTCATAAAATTGGGGTGTGAAATTTTTCTCTGTTGGGCTTCAAGCCCATTAACAAAATTAGATTTTCCGAATTTTATTATGGGGTTAATAAAATTTGATAAAATAGTGGGAGACATTTAATATTAAAGACCTTATATTGAATGAATATATTTTCCATAGTTTACTCATTTTTACTCGCCGTTTATTTTTGTAGATATCTCTACTAAAATGGCTAAAAATCCACTTGCATCCATACTTGAGCAAAACAAATTAAGCGGCCCAAATTTTGTCGATTGGTGAGAAACCTAAAAATTGTCCTTCAGTCGGAGAAGAGGGCTTATGTACTTGACAAAGTGCCTCCTCCACCTCCTGAGGATAAGACATCAGATGCCTATGGAGAATATCTCCGTCATATCGATGACAATCTTCAGGCTCGGTGCTATATGTTAGCATCGATGTCAAATGAGCTGCAGAGGCAGAATGAGGGTCTAGATCATGCTGCTGAGATTCTTATTCGCCTACAAGAGTTGTATGGTGAAAGAACCAGGCAAATGAGATATCAGATATCGAAAGACCTTTTCAGATGTCGTATGACTGAGGGCTCTTCAGTCCAAGACCATGGGCTGAAGATGATAGCTCTCATTGAAAGGCTTTCGTCCCTTGGAGTCGTTATGGACAATGAGCTCTATGTGGACCTTTGCTGCAATCTCCGCCTCCCTCATTTGACACATTTGTTGTCAACTTTAACATGCACTCCATGGAGACTAGTCTCCCTGAATTGGTGAACATGTTAAAGACGGCTGAATCCACTATCAAAAAGGATAAGCCTATCTTGCTTGTTGGATCCACTTCCGGATCAAAGGCTACAAAGTCTAAGAAAAGGAAATGGAAAGGAAAGGGTTCCTCTAAGCCCAACAAGAAGGTGCGGACAATGGCAAGAAAAAGGTTAATTCTCAAGCTAATGACAAATGCCATAATCTGCAACAAAATGGGGCCTTTGGAAGAGGAATTGCAAGGAGTACCTAGCGAGCACGAAACGTTCGGTATATATTTTGTTGAAGTTAACTTATCGATTAATGATGCTTCTTGGGTATTGGATACGGTTGTGGCTCACACATTTGCAATGATTTGCAGATAATGACAAGAAACAGGAAGCTTGATAGAGAGGAGACGGTCCTTAGGATGGGGAATGGAGCAAGAGTTGCTGCATTTGCTATAGGGACTGTTTATCTAGCTTTAGAGAATGGTTTTAAATTGTGTTTGAACAATTGTCTTTATGTTCCTAATATTATTAGAAACATTATTTCTATTCTGTTTTTAATAGAGAAGGTTTTAAATTTGTCATTGAGAATGGAAGTTGTTCCATTTTCAAAGATTCTACATTTATATATTCCGGTTATTTGGCGAATTGTTTGTATACTATTACTCCCCATAAACCCATACTCACAATTCAACAAAATAAAAGAAAATTAGATAATCATAGTTTTTTCACTCTTTGGCATGCTAGATTAGGTCATATTTCTGAAAAGAGGATACACAAGTTGGCGGAAAAACTCGACCTTAGGGGAGAGCAAAAATTGCCAACATGTGAATCAAGTCTTAAAGGACAAATGACTAAATCACCATTTGTTGGACAAGTGGAGCGAGCCAAAAATCTGTTGGATTTGATCCATACGGATGTTTGTGGACCACTAAGCATTAGTGCACGAGGGAACTATCACTACTTCATAACTTTTACCGATGATTATTCTAGGTATGGTTATGTATACCTTATGAGGCTCAAATCAAAGCTTTTGAAAAGTTCAAAGAGTTTAGATATGAGGTAGAGAAACAAACTGGTCGTAGTATTAAGACTCTTGATCGATCGAGGAGGCGAATACTTGAACAATGAGTTTCTTGATTATTTAAAAGAGAATGGGATTCTCTTACAGTGGACTCCTCCTGGTACTCCACAACTCAACGGAGTTTCGGAGCGTAGGAATCGAACATTGTTAGACATGGTTCGATCTATGATGAGTTTCACTATATTACCTTTTTCATTCTGGGTTATGCCTTAGAGACGGCGGCATACCTATTGAATGGGGTGCCATCTAAAGCCATACCCAATACACCATACGAAATGTGGTGTGGCAAGACACCTTCCTACAAGTACCTCAAAGTATGGGGGTGTGTTGCTTAAGCGAAACAGCAAATGGGAGATAAGTTAGATATGAGATCTATCTTATGTAAATTCGTGGGATATCCAAGACAGTCTATAGGGTATTATTTCTACGATCCTTTGGAACAAAAAGTGTTTGTTTCGAGGAATGCTACTTTCCTTGAAGATGAATTTCTTTCAGAAAGGAATGGTGGAGTAGTAGAACTTGAAGAAATTCAAGAACCACGAATTTCCCAAATGTTGCCGCAGATAACACGCCAGCTGAAGCTGGACCATCTGAAGCACAACCTCTTCGGAAATCCATAAGGGTTTCAAGGGCGCCTGAGAGGCTGAACCTTTTGTTAGAAAACAAAGAAGAGGGTCTCCTTTTGGATAATGATCCAAGAAGTTATGGAGAGGCAATGTCAGACATTGACTCAAAGAAATGGCAAGAAGCAATGCAATCCGAAATGGATTCCATGTCTTTGCAACAAGGTATGGACCTTGGTGGACCCACCACAGGAATTGTTCCCATTGGTTGCAAATGGGTCTACAAGCGGAAGCTTGGAGTAGATGGAGAGGTAGCGACCTACAAAGCATGTTTGGTTGCAAAAGGTTATACTCAGAAGCAAGGAATTGACTATGAGGAAACTTTTTCACCAGTAGTGATGCTTAAATCCATTCGGATGCTATTAGCCATATCAGCATATTATGATTATGAGATATGGCAAATGGATGTGAAGACTGCTTTTCTTAATGGAAACATTAAGGAAGAAATCTACATGAAGCAGCCAGAGGGCTTCATATCCAGTGGGAGCGAGCAAAAGGTTTGCAAACTCCAGAGATCCATTTATGGACTCAAACAAGCTTCGAGGAGTTGGAACATCCGATTTGATGAAACGATCAAAATGTTTGATTTTCATAAGAACCCGGATGAACCATGTGTCTACAAGAAGGTTAGTGGGAGTGCAGTTGCATTTGTTGTGCTCTATGTTGATGGCATTCTACTCATTGGGAATGATGTAAGCATGTTGCAATCAACAAGGACTTGGTTGTCTAAACAGTTCTCCATGAAGGACTTGGGAGAAGCATCCTTTATCCTAGGGATAAAGATCTATAGAGATAGATCTCGAAGGATGATCGGACTATCCCAGTCAATGTACATAGACAAAGTGCTAAAAAGGTTTAGTATGGAGGAATCCAAATGAGGGTACCTACCAATGAGTCATGGTGTTTCACTTTCTAAGGCTATGTCCCCCAAGACACCTGAAGAAAGAGAAAGAATGTCTCGCATACCTTATGCATCCACTATTGGGAGCATAATGTATGCAATGTTATGTACTAGGCCTGATGTCGCACATGCTCTGAGTGTCACGAGCAGATATCAATCTAATCCAGGGGATGATCACTGGAAGGCCGTTAAGATGATCCTTAAATACTTGAGAAGGACTAAGGATATCTTTTTAATATATGGAAATGGAGAATTTAAACTAGAGGGATTCACTGACTCTAGTTTTCAGTCTGATATAGACGACTCAAAGTCTATGTCTGGATATATATTCACCTTGAATGGAGGAGCGGTTAGTTGGAAGAGTTCTAAACAAGAAATGACCCACGACTCTACTCGAAATTTGAATATATATAAACCGCATCGATGCGACAAAAAGGCTGTTGGATACGAAACTTCATCCAAGGGTTGGGTGTTGTTCCATCCGTAGTTGATCCAATAATGATTTATTGTGACAACAACGGGGCTATAGCGCAAGCAAAAGAGCCAAGATCTCATCAATGATCAAAGCATATAATGAGGCGATACCACCTGATCAGAGAGATCATTGGTAGAGGTGACGTCGTCGTGGATCGAGTCGCTTCGGCAGAAAATATAGCAGACCCACTGACTAAGCCCTTATCACAAAAGGTATTTGATGGACATCTCGAGAAGATGGGCCTAAAATACATGGGCAATTGGAGCTAGGGCAAGTGGGAGATTGTTAGAGTAGGGTGCCCTGCACTCCAATTAGAATTGGATTTATCCTACTTGTAAAAACAATTTTATTGGAAATTATATTAATATAAAGGCATTTTTCTTTATCTTGTGTTTTGCATTTATTATTTAATTACTCATAGATAAAGTCCTTAGATCAGTTTAAGCTAGGGGGTATGGTTGCGCATTTGATGACGATCATGGAACATGCCTCTAAGGTTTTGATCTTAAACTAGTTCCAACTCAATGGGTTTTTCAAGATAGGACATTGAATAACCCCGTAAGACTTGTGTATATGATGCATGCTCGTGAGACGAGAATGTTACATTCGATTAACATTAGCGTTGAGACGCAAATGCATATGTGATGGTGCTTGTTGGCGAACAAGTTCACTGAACATGACCCAATGGAAATTCTAATATGGAAACTTTGTTTGTCGAATAAGA
This sequence comes from Rehmannia glutinosa, assembly GCA_016081115.2. Taxonomy (NCBI): domain Eukaryota; kingdom Viridiplantae; phylum Streptophyta; class Magnoliopsida; order Lamiales; family Orobanchaceae; genus Rehmannia; species Rehmannia glutinosa. Next base: position 48,848,108 of record CM071931.1, on the reverse strand, counting down.
ATTTTCATATTGCAATAGTACATGATTAATCCTCGTACTTGAGGCAAGACAATAGCCTTGTGTCTATCATGCAATATTTTGATTTATTTTTTGATTGCTTGACAATCACAAAGGGGTATTTTGGGTATTGCACTGATGTACATGGAGACTTGTCTGTGGCCGACATAGAATTCGACACTTGTCTTTTGACAAGGGAATTTCCTGTGTTTTCGTAGTTTGTGATTCAAAGACCTTGGCCAAGGCACGATGAATTTGATTCATAAAAGAATCACTAGAACTTGAAATGGAATCACGATTTATTAAATCAATTAGGTTTCGATAAATCCATACCCAAGATTTAATCGGAAATTAGTTGTCGAAAGAATTGTACATGTATGCAATTGCAATTGAAATAGGTTTACTCGCTATTTCACCTAATACTAGGTAATCATGCTACTTGCTAGATGTTACCATGATTTGTAGGTTTTGAAATTAAAGAGTTAATTTCAAGTATATTAATTAATTTGATTAATTAGTAGAATAAATTATTTTTATTTGAAAGTTACAAAAGTTTTAAGCCATAACTAGTATTAGTTGTGAACCTAAAAGGGTCACACATAATTTTGATTGTTGACATTTCAAAATTGATAAATTCAATAGTTGAATACAATTAATTAATATAGATTAATTAATCAAGGTTTTAATTTAATTCAATTGTTGAATTAAATATTTAATTAAATAATTTGATTATATAATTAAATCTAATTTGATTAGAAGGCCCAACAAAAGGAATAGAATATATTAATTAATCAATTGGGTTGATTAATTTGGGCTTTGGGTATTGATTGGATTTTGAAGTCCAAAACCCATACCATAATCTAATAGGCCTAATTGTAGAAGCCCATTAGATAATTGAAGATTTATTTACATATATATATAATGATATATATATGATATATATAAGAAAAAAAAAAAAATTGCCACGTCATTGGTGGCAGTTTGTATAACACGGCAGTTATGGCAATTTTGTTTTTCACAAAATGCCATTAAGGCATTTATCAAATGTAACTCCCCACTATTGGATTAGTGGGTGGTTTTTCTTTAGTTAATGGAAAGTGTGTTTTTCATTAAACATAGAGCACATACAATAATATACATAACATATGTATTTTGATAAAAATTATTAAGGGGTTGTCGTGTGTTTCTTTGGAAGGGAAAATATTGAAAGTGTTCATTTTGTTTTTCTTCCTCATTTTTCATAAGTGTTTAGCTTCCTTATTTGTGTTTGTGGATAATAATTAACTAAGAATTATTATTCTATAACAATTAATCTCCTATCACTAGTTGATTGTGAGATTAAAAGTTCTATTCCAATTATCATTTTGAAGAACGGAATAAATTTTACTAGCAAAAGATTTATTCCGGTGTCTACAATCAAAAGGTGGACTCGATTAGAGGGGAGACGTTTGAATCCCTATTGGCGAACATTTGGTGTTTGGGTGATTGCCACATATCCGGGAGTTGATTCCCTCTCAATCTTCGCTAAAAGGAGAAGACTCTACGAGGGTAATTTTCTTTTATGACTTACGAATCAAAATTTGTATTCTCGCATGATAACGAAAATGCCGATAGTTAAAATCGCTACGTGAACCTACGGGGTTAGTGTTTATTGTGATGAATGCACTTGTTTTAATTAGATTAAAAATTTTAAATTTCCGCTGTGCGAACCCCGTAAGGTATAGCGAACCCAACAGTGGTATCAGAGCCACGGTTTGCATTTTCGTTATCAGATTTTGATTCGTTTGATGTTTATTTGATAAGCATGTTATAATTGTTAAATTTTGTTTTAATAATTATTTTGTGTGCGATAAAAAGTGTTTTATTTGATTTAAGCTTGGGATAAAATTGTTTCATTGATTTCTTATGAAGAATATCACTGAACCGGACTTCTAAGTATATGCTCAGATTCTGGAAATGATATCTAATTTGCAATAGCGCATTTGGTGTGCTGTTTCTATTAGATATATAATATGCATGAAATAAAAGTTTTAATGTTGGCAGATTACATGCATAATTTGTTGATTGAGAATTGACAAAGCTTCATGCATGTTTCATACAATTTTAAGTTTGTTAAAGTTTGTGAATCAGCCTCTGTTCGAATTCTTTTATTTCATCATGGTTTTAAGTTTAATTTATTCCTTTTGAAATTAAATAGTTAATTTCAATATTTATGGTAATCAAACTACGTTTTATCCCAAAATTAAATCAACACACAAAATTGGTAAATTTAAATGCTTTAAATTCATGTGATGGATAGCATAATTTATTTAGGGATGATCATGAGCCTATGACCAATGTGATTGGATGTGTTTTATTTCTTTGGGTTTTTTAGGGCTGCGAGCCTCTTATTCTATTTTTGTAAGTTCTTTAAATTTTCGCATCGAGAGTAGACTAGGTGGTGAGGTTTTCCATTTATTGTAATTGGAGGACGTTCGATGCTAAAGGCCCACGCCTGTGTGGGTAGATTTTTACAAATGTAATAGAATAGGAGACTCAAGACCCATGGTGTATGGGTACATTAATAAAATGTAATAGAAATAGTTCTATTTATTTTGTCCTTAGATTGACCACGACCCATTTTTGGCTCAAATGGGTTGCATGGGTACGCCATGATCATCCCACCGCTTTTTGAATAGGATGCATGTTAGATTTATTTAATGTTTTTGCTTGCGCTCATATGATGAATTGCGTTAAATAAAAACCCACCTAGTAATTAGGTTGATGAGGTCTTGAAAAGAAAACCCCAAGTTTTTGAAACTTAACAAGGAATTTAATTTTAATTAATTCCATATCAAACCAAATGGACATGTTATGTTGGACATATCGTTCCATGTCTTCCATCAAAGGTAGATGACATGACGATGCTACCACACTTGGTCACCGCCACGAGTCGTGGAGTGGTCTTGTCTTTGAAAGTCATGATCCCTACCAAACATTGAGATGTTCATGGAATGGACTCGTCTTTATGTTGGCCATGAGTCAGGGGACATCTTGATGCTCCATCTACACGAATGTTTGATGGGTTATGTTTGACACTTAGTACCATATAGGCTCATAAAATTGGGGTATATGGGAAAAGGGAGGCAGAATAATCTTGAGGGTTGTATAATGGTACAATTGTCAAAGAGTTGACTACCAATGGAAATATCTCATGGGCTCATAAAATTGGGGTGTGAAATTTTTCTGTTGGGCTTCAAGCCCATTAAGAAAATTAGATTTTCCGAATTTTATTATGGGGTTAATAAAATTTGATAAAATAGTGGGAGACATTTAATATTAAAGACCTTATATTGAATGAATATATTTTCCATAGTTTACTCATTTTTCTGCTTCGTTTATTTTTGTAGATATCTCTACTAAAAAGGCTAAAAATCCGCTTGCATCCATACTTGAGCAAAACAAATTAATCGCCCAAATTTTGTCGATTGGTTGAGAAACCTAAAAATTGTCCTTCAGTCGGAGAAGAGGGCTTATGTACTTGACAAAGTGCCTCCTCCACCTCCTGAGGATAAGACATCAGATGCCTATGGAGAATATCTCCGTCATATCGATGACAATCTTCAGGCTCGGTGCTATATGTTAGCATCGATGTCAAATGAGTTGCGGAGATGCGAGAATGAGGGTCTAGATCATGCTCTTTGAGATCCTTATTCGCCTACAAGAGTTGTATGGTGAAAGAACCAGCAAATGAGATATCGATATCGAAAGACCTTTTCAGATGTCGTATGACTGAGGGCTCTTCAGTCCAAGACCATGGGCTGAAGATGATAGCTCTCATTGAAAGGCTTTCGTCCCTTGGAGTCGTTATGGACAATGAGCTCTATGTGGACCTTTTGCTGCAATCTCCGCCTCCCTCATTTGACACATTTGTTGTCAACTTTAACATGCACTCCATGGAGACTAGTCTCCCTGAATTGGTGAACATGTTAAAGACGGCTGAATCCACTATCAAAAAGGATAAGCCTATCTTGCTTGTTGGATCCACTTCCGTATCAAAGGCTGCAAAGTCTAAGAAAAGGAAATGGAAAGGAAAGGGTTCCTCTAAGCCCAACAAGAAGGCACAGGACAATGGCAAGAAAAAGGTTAATTCTCAAGCTAATGACAAATGCCATAACTGCGGCAAAATGGGGCACTGGAAGAGGAATTGCAAGGAGTACCTTGCGAGCCTGAAACGTTCGGATATATATTTTGTTGAAGTTAACTTATCAGTTAATGATGCTTCTTGGGTATTGGATACCGGTTGTGGCTCACACATTTGCAATGATTTGCCAGATAATGACAAGAAGCAGGAAGCTTGATAGAGAGGAGACGGTCCTTAGGATGGGGAATGGAGCAAGAGTTCTTTGCATTTGCTATAGGGGACTTTGTTTATCTAGCTTTAGAGAATGGTTTTAAATAGTGTTTGAACAATTGTCTTTATGTTCCTGGATATTATTAGAAACATTATTTCTATTCCTGTTTTGGATAGAGAAGGTTTTAAATTTGTCATTGAGAATGGAAGTTGTTCCATTTTCAAAGATTCTCGCATTTATATATTCCTTTATTTGGCGAATTGTTTGTACATTATTACTCCCCATAAACCCATACTCACAATTCAACAAAATTAAAGAAAATTAGATAATCATAGTTCTTTCACTCTTTGGCATGCTAGATTAGGTCATATTTCTGAAAAGAGGATACAAAACTTGGCGGAAAAACTCGACCTTAGGGGAGAGCAAAAATTGCCAACATGTGAATCATGTCTTAAAGGACAAATGACTAAATCACCATTTGTTGGACAAGTGGAGCGAGCCAAAAATCTGTTGGATTTGATCCATACGGATGTTTGTGGACCACTAAGCGTTAGTGCACGAGGGAACTATCACTACTTCATAACTTTTACCGATGATTATTCTAGGTATGGTTATGTATACCTTATGAGGCTCAAATCTGAAGCTTTTGAAAAGTTCAAAGAGTTTAGATATGAGGTAGAGAAACAAACTGGTCGTAGTATTAAGACTTTCGATCAGATCGAGGAGGCGAATACTTGAACAATGAGTTTCTTAATTATTTAATAGAGAATGGGATTCTCTTACAATGGACTCCTCCTGGTACTCCACAACTCAACGGAGTTTCGGAGCGTAGGAATCGAACATTGTTAGACATGGTTCGATCTATGATGAGTTTCACTACATTACCTTTTTCATTCTGGGTTTATGCCTTAGAGACGGCAACATACCTATTGAATGGGGTGCCATCTAAAGCCATACCCAATACACCATACGAAATGTGGTGTGGCAAGACACCCTCCTACAAGTACCTCAAAGTATGGGGGTGTGCTGCTTATGTGAAACAGCAAATGGGAGATAAGTTAGATATGAGATCTATCTTATGTAAATTCGTGGGATATCCAAGACAGTCTATAGGGTATTATTTCTACAATCCTTTGGAACAAAAGGTGTTTGTTTCGAGGAATGCTACTTTCCTTGAAGATGAATTTCTTTCTGAAATGAATGGTGGAGTAGTAGAACTTGAAGAAATTCAAGAACCACAGAATTTCCCAGATGTTGCCGTAGATAACACGCCAAATGGTGGACCATCCAAGCACAACCTCTTGAGAAATCCATAAGGGTTTCAAGGGCGCCTGAGAGGCTGAACCTTTTGTTAGAAAACAAAGAAGAGGGTCTCCTTTTGGATAATGATCCAAGAAGCTATGGAGAGGCAATGTCAGACATTGACTCAAAGAAATGGCAAGAAGCAATGCAATCCGAAATGGATTCCATGTACTGCAACAAGGTATGGACCTTGGTGGACCCACCACAGGGAATTGTTCCCATTGGTTGTAAATGGGTCTACAAGCGGAATCTTGGAGTAGATGGAGAGGTAGCGACCTACAAAGCACGTTTGGTTGCAAAAGGTTATACTCAGAAGCAAGGAATTGACTATGAGGAAACCTTTTCACCATAGTGATGCTTAAATCCATTCGGATGCTATTAGCCATATCGGATATTATGATTATGAGATATGGCAAATGGATGTGAAGATCGCTCTTAATGGAAACATTAAGGAAGAAATCTACATGAAGCGACGAGAGGGCTTCATATCCAGTGGGAGCGAGCAAAAGGTTTGCAAACTCCGAGATACATTTATGGACTCAAACAAGCTTCGAGGAGTTGGAACATCCGATTTGATGAAACGATCAAAATGTTTGATTTTCATAAGAACCCTGATGAACCATGTGTCTACAAGAAGGTTAGTGGGAGTGCGATTGCATTTGTTGTGCTCTATGTTGATGACATTCTACTCATTGGGAATGATGTAGGCATGTTGCAATCAACAAGACTTGGTTGTCTAAACAGTTCTCCATGAAGGACTTGGGAGAAACATCCTTTATCCTAGGATAAAGATCTATAGAGATAGATCTCGAAGGATGATCGGACTATCCCGATCAATGTACATAGACAAAGTGCTAAAAAGGTTTAGTATGGAGGAATCCAAACGAGGGTACCTACCAATGAGTCATGGTGTTTCACTTTCTAAGGCTATGTCCCCCAAGACACCAAGAAAGAAAAAAGAATGTCTCGCATACCTTATGCATCCGCTATTGGGAGCATAATGTATGCAATGTTATGTACTAGTCCGATGTCGCACATGCTCAGTGTCACGAGCGGATATCAATTTAATCCGGGGGATGATCACTGGAAAGGCCGTTAAGATGATCCTTAAATACTTGAGAAGGACTAAGGATATCTTTTTAATATATGGAAATGGAGAATTTAAACTAGAGGGATTCACTGACTCTAGTTTTCAGTCTGATATAGACGACTCAAAGTCGATGTCTGGATATATATTCACCTTGAATGGAGGAGCGGTTAGTTGGAAGAGTTCTAAACAAGAAACGATTGCAGACTACTCTCGAGGCCGAATATATAGCCGCATCGAATGCAAAAAAAGAGTCTGTTTGGATACGAAACTTCATCCAAGGGTTGGGTGTTGTTCCATCCGTAGTTGATCAATAATGATTTATTGTGACAACAACGGGGCTATAGCGCAAGAAAAAGAGCCAAGATCTCATCAAAGATCCAAGCATATAATGAGGCGATACCACCTGATCAGAGAGATCATTGGTAGAGGCGACGTCGTCGTGGATCGAGTCGCTTCGGCAGAAAATGTAGCAGACCCACTGACTAAGCCCTTATCACAAAAGGTATTTGATGGACATCTCGAGAAGATGGGCCTAAAATACATGGGCAATTGGAGCTAGGGCAAGTGGGAGATTGTTAGAGTAGGGTGCCCTGCACTCCAATTAGAATTGGATTTATCCTACTTGTAAAAACAATTTTATTGGAAATTATATTAATATAAAGGCATTTTTCTTTACCTTGTGTTTTGCATTTATTATTTAATTGCTCATAGATAAAGTCCTTAGATCGATTTAAGCTATGGGGTATGGTTGCGCATTTGATGGCGATCATGGAACATGCCTGTTGGACCTCTAGCTACTCGGGTTGACGATCGTCCCAACAAACCAACACGAGTCTTTTCTAGCGCTTTGTCCTCACTCACGCGCACACCGGAAAACTTCCCAGGGGGTCACCCATCCCATGTCTACTCCAGGCCAAGCACGCTTAACCTCGGAGTTTCTATGTAATGGGCACTGAAAAGAAGATGCATCTGTTGGTATAGGTAGTCCAAATCATATCCTTTAAGCTATCCCTTAACTATGCAATCCAAATACTCACGAGTTCGAATCGCGGGCCGCACCTCGCGCCTCTTTTAAAGCCCATTGCGGGCGGGATCTTTGGACCAAATCCCAACAATCCCCTCCCAAAGACTGCCATCTTCTCGCCCAGTGCTTGGCAACCTCCGTTGTCCGCCAAACTTCTTGATTCTAACGCCAACTTCTTGATTCAGCGTCGCGTCGCGTCACGCAAGCCTCTCTCTCGATTCGGCCACCCAACAACCTACACCTTGATTCGAAATCTGTTTACCTCGATTTCGGCCACTGACAACTTACCCTTCGATTCTGGTCCACCCAACAACCTACACCTTGATTTGATCTGCTTTTACGAGTTCCGCCACCTGGCAACCTACCCTTCGATTCGGTCCACCCAAAGAACCTACACCTTCAGATTCGATCGATTCCCCGCCACCTGGCAACCTACCCTTGATTCGTCCACCCAAAGAACCTACACCTTGCCCCAACCTATTTTACCTCGATTACGGCCATCCGCAACCTACATTCGATTCCCGTCCGTTTACCTCTGCTGCGCAAAGATCTCGCCCACCGCTCCCGGCAACCTCACTGCAGCGTGCTTCCAAGGGAATTCGAACTCGTGACCTTCTCTCGATACCGTTGTTGGACCTCTAGCGCTACTCGGATTGGCGATCGTCCCCACAAACCAACACGAGTCTTTTCTAGCGCTTTGTCCTCACTCACGCGCACTCGAAAACTTCCCGGGGGGTCACCCATCCCATGTCTACTCCGGGCCAAGCACGCTTAACCTCGAGTTTCTATGTAATGGGCACTAGAAAAGAAGATGCATCTGTTGGTATAGGTAGTCCAAATCATATCCTTTAAGTTATCCCTTAACTATGCAATCCAACGCTCACAAGTTCGAATCGCAGCCGCGCCTCCGCTCTTTTTTAAAGCCCATTGCGGGGCGAGGATCTTTGGACCAAATCCCAACAATGCCTCTAGGTTTTGATCTTAAACTAGTTCCAACTCAATAGGTTTTTCAAGATAGGACATTGAATAACCCCGTAAGACTTGTGTATATGATGCATGCTCGTGAGACGAATGTTACATTCCATTAACATTAGCGTTGAGACGCAAATGCATATATGCGGTGCTTGTTGGCGAACAAGTTCACTGAACATGACCCAATGAAAATTCTTATATGGAAACTTTGTTTGTCGAATAAGAATTTTCATATTGCAATAGTACATGATTAATCCTCGTACTTGAGGCACGACAGTAGCCTTGTGTCTATCATGCAATATTTTGATTTATTTTTTGATTGCTTGACAATCACAAAGGGGTATTTTAGGTATTGCACTGATGTACATGGAGACTTGTCTGTGGCCGACATAGAATTCGACACTTGTCTTTTGACAAGGGAATTTCCTGTGTTTTCGTAGTTTGTGATTCAAAGACCTTGGCCAAGACACGATGGATTTGATTCATAAAAGAATCACTAGAACTTGAAATGGAATCACAATTATTAAATCAATTGGGTTTCGATAAATCCATACCCAAGATTTAATCGGGAAATTAGTTGTCGAAAGGATTGTACATGTATGCAATTGCAATTGAAATAGGTTTACTCGCTATTTCACCTAATACTAGGTAATCATGCTACTTGCTAGATGTTACCATGATTTGTAGGTTCTTGAAATTAAAGAGTTAATTTCAAGTATATTAATTAATATGATTAATTAGTAGAATAAATTATTTTTATTTGAAAGTTACAAAAGTTGTAAGCTCTCGAACTAGTATTAGTTGTGAACCTAAAAGGGTCACACATAATTTTGATTGTTGACATTTCAAAATTGATAAATTCAATAATTGAATACAATTAATTAATATAGATTAATTAATCAGGGTTTTAATTTAATTCAATTGTTGAATTAAATATTTAATTAAATAATTTGATTATATAATTAAATCTAATTTGATTAGAAGGCTTAACAAAAGGAATAGAATATATTAATTAATCAATTGGGTTGATTAATTTGGGCTTTGGGAATTGGATTTTGAAGTCCAAACCCATACCATAATCTAATAGGCCTAATTGTAGAAGCCCATTAGATAATTGAAGATTTATTTATATATATATATATATATATATATATAATGATATATATAAGAAAAAAAAGAAAAAAGAATTGCCACGTCATTTGTGGCAGTTTGTATAACACGGTAGTTATGGCAATTTTGTTTTTCACAAAATGCCATTAAGGCATTTATCAAATGTAACTCCCCACTATTGATTAGTGGGTGGTTTTTCTTTAGTTAATGGAAAGTGTGTTTTTCATTAAACATAGAGCACATACAACAATATACATAACAGATGTATTTTGATAAAAATTATTAAGGGACTGTCGTGTGTTTCTTTGGAAGGGAAAAAAAAATTGAAAGTGTTCATTTTGTTTTTCTTCCTCATTTTTCATAAGTGTTTATCTTCCTTGTTTGTGTTTGTGGATAATAATTAACTAAGAATTATTATTCTATAACAATTAATCTCCTATCACTAGTTGATTGTGAGATTAAAAGTTCTATTCCAATTATCATTTTGAAGAACGGAATAAATTTTACTAGCGAAAGATTTATTCCGGTGTCTACAATCAAAAGGTGGACTCGATTGGAGGGGAGACGTTTGAATCCCTATTGGCGAACATTTGGAGTTTGGGTGATTGCCACATATCCGGGAATTGATTCCCTCTCAATCTTCGCTAAAAGGAGAAGACTCTACGAGGTAATTTCCTTTTATCTTACTTAAATCAAAATATGTATTCTCGCATGATAACGAAAATGCCGATAGTTAAAATCGCTACGTGAACCTACGGGGTTAGTGTTTATTGTGATGAATGCACTTGTTTTAATTAGATTAAAAATTTTAAATTTCCACTGTGCGAACCCCGTAAGGTATAGCGAACCCAACAAAATATATAAGAAAAATAATATTCAAACCTGAAATTAAAAGAGTCGCCTTTGTTGAATGGAGACAAGTAATTAGTCTAAGCAACAATGGCAGGACGACTTTGAATATATGGATATCATAAATTAAACACCTATTTATTTCCCCACATTTCTACTTACACTTTGATATACAGCAAAGTCAGACTTCTTTGTTTCTCACCAATCCTTCGAGAAAACAATCAGTTTGACGAAGGAACGTGGTATATTACCAAACACAATATAATCAGTTAAGGCTGTGATTTGGAAACAAAGAAAGTTCACTTTCTTTTCGACGAGAAAATTTTGTCTCAACTTGCGATTGTTTATGATATTTTTTTTTAAAAAATATACTATTCATTTACTTCAATTTTTTTCTTTCACAAATCACATCTAACATTATTTCAATATATATATATATATATGTATGTGTGTGAAAAAAATTCATTCACACTATCATCTTAAAAATTACACTACTCAATCACTCTCACATTCTAATCGATCATATCAATTATTATTTTTCATTATTTATATAACGTATCAACTATTATCTTTACATTTTTCTCAAAATTTATTATTTTGCTTTCTAAGTTTTTCTAATCACTATTAGAAAGTAAAAATACAAAATGAAATGGTAAGGACACGATTAAAAATACTTTCATTTTTAAATTTTATTTCTCGCTAAACAATAGTGATGAAATTGTAACAATCAAAACAAACAAACAAAAGAAACATGAGAAAAGTGCACGAACAAATCAAAGGTGCGTGTGATATTGGTGTCATCAATTGATTTATTCAAGGGTCACTCTCTTGTGCGACCGTCTCACGGATCTAGATCCATGAGACGGAGCTCCATTTAAAATAACCCGCCCGCCTAGAGAACCCGCTAATTTAGACTAACCAATCCCGGCCTGTTACATGCTAGGTTTTCAAAAATCGAACCAATCCCACTCGGCTACCACTGTGCCCTAGCTCGTGTTTCCCCGGCGAGGTCGTCTCCCTCAGCTCGCACCCTAGCTAGTGGTCCCCGAAGAATGTCGTCTCCCTCGGCTCGTGCCTAGCTCGTGTTCCCCGAAAGCAGTCGTCTCCCTCAAAGGGGGACGAATGAAACAAAGAGAAAGCGAAAAAAATCCTCGGCTTGTGTTCTCTCTGTCTCCCTCTCTCGACGTGAATTAACATAAAAACCTCAGCTCGCGTTCTCTCATCGTGTCACACGGTATGTAGAATTTCGATTCGATTTACCTTTTGTTACAAAAATATATGTATGAAATTTGTGTTAGTATTGGTGTTTATTATTGTAAGAAAAAACTTTTTCTTCTTTTTTATTTTCCAGCTTCTGTGTAAGTTTTGTTGAAGAACAAAAATGGACAATATAAAAGAGTTTGCCAAATAAGGTATGAATTCTTCCATTAAGCCTAAAAGTATTACTTTTATAGCTAAAAGTATCACTTTTTCAATCAAAAGTATCAGATTTCTAATGAAAAGTATTGCATTTAGATGTTGTCACCGTCATTGACTCTAGTGATGAGGATGACGAAATCAAAATTGACACGAGATGATGATTGTGATGTAATGCTCCAAGAAGAAGTCAAGGTAATGTATTGTCTATCTTTTGTCACTTCAGTTTTTCAAGTATTGATTTTCTAGTAAAAAATGTCACTTTTTCAATGAAAAGTATCACATTTCTAACCAAAAGTATTATGCTTAGATGTTGTCACAATTCTTGGTGTCTTTGCTCCTCAAAATGACGAAGTCAATATTGCCACACAATCAATGCAAATGATACAACACTCCATGAAGTCAAGGTAATGTGCTTCCCATTTTTTGTTAATTAAGTTTTTGAAGTATTACTTTTTTATTAAAAAATATCACTTTTTAAGTGAAAAGTATCACTTTTGGAATGAAAAGTATCACATTTCTAACCAAAAGTATTACGCTTAGATGTTGTCAATTAAGTTTTTGAAGTATTACTTTTTCATTAAAAAGTATCAATTTTTAAGTGAAAAGTATCACTTTTTGAATGAAAAGTATCACATTTCTAACCAAAAGTATCACTTGATTTTTCGTATTGCTTTTCTAGTAAAAAGTATCACTTTTTCAATTAAAAGTATCACATTTCTAACCAAAAGTATTATGTTTAGGTGTCACAATTAATGCCTCTAGTGATGAGGGTGATAAAGTAAGTAATTCCAATGAGGTCAGTAGTTGATAATGAAGATGAAAATGAGTTTGATGTGAGTGGTTGTCTTCTACATATAACAAGAAAAACAATTAAGGATATGCATCGGTTGTATTGTCGTCATGCTCGTCTTTGTTGGGTTTAGTGTACGAAAATCGACTACTAGAAAATCTCACACAAATGAAACAGAGTTGTTGTTGAGAAATACTATGTATGTTCTTCTCACGGATTTAAGCAATCTCAAATGCCGAAAAGAAAAAAAGGCTAATGTTACACGCACCGGATGTAAAGCTTCAATTAGAGTAAAGTTAAATGGAGAAGGGCTTTACGAGGTAGTTCAAAGATATTGTGGAACACAACCATCAACTCACAAGAATGGGAGCCATTTACATCGTTACGAGAGAGTCATTACAAATGAAAAAGGCAAAGCTATTGAGGATATGATATCTTGTGGGATGAAAGCCACTCAATCTTACCGTTATATGGTACACGATGCGGGGGCGAACAATGCCTTGGTCATACTTGAAAGACCATTTGAATTTTGTTAATAGATTGAAAATGAAAGCAATAGAAGGTGGCGATGCACAAACGTTAATTGACATCTTATATCAACAAGATGTCGAAGAGGAGGATTTCTTTTTTAGAGTGAAGTTGGATGAATTTGGTAGATTATCTAATGTATTTTGGAGGGATTCCATGATGAAGGAAGACTATAAGATATACGGTGACGTTATGATATTTGACACAACATATCGCACGAATAAATACAACTTGATTTGTGCGCCATTTGTTGGGGTCAACAACCACCGAAAAACGTCATGTTTGGGTGTGCTTTTTTATCGATGAAAAATCAATCATTTGAGTGGCTTTTTCAAGTCTTTACAAAATCAATGGGTGGAAAATGTCCTGAACTTTGTTCACTCGATCAAGACCGGCAATAAGCAATGCAATTGAAAATGTAAATACTTTATGACAATAATCGATACTTTTATGCGTGATACTTTTATAGCTAAAAGTGATACTTTTAGCTATAAAAGTGATACTTTAGCATGAGAATCGATACTTTTTCCCCTCGAACATATATGGTTAATTTTGTATGCGTGATACTTTTGTCTTTGCAGTGATACTTTTATAGCGAAAAGTGATACTTTTAGCTATAAAAGTGATACTTTAGCATGAGAATCGATACTTTTCCCCTCGTAACATATATGGTTAATTTTGTCTGTGATACTTTTGTCTGTGATACTTTTATAGCTAAAAGTGATACTTTTAGCTATAAAAGTGATACTTTAACATGAAAATTAGATATTTTTCCCTCAAAACATATATGGTTAATTTTGTTTTACTTCTTCTGTGCAGGTTTTTCCTCAGACAAGGCACATGCTATGTCTTTGGCACCTTCACCAGAATGCTATAAGTCGGTTTGGACGTTTGAAAAAAAATAATTCTTTCAAAGAAGCATTCAATAAATGTTTGACTGGTTGTGTTGATGAAAGAGACTTTGAAATTTGCTGGAATTCTATGATTTTGGAGTATGAATTGCATGATGATTCTTGGTTTCGGCGCATGTATGATTTGAAGGAGAAATGGTGTACTGCATTAAGCAAGGATATTTTTTCTCGGGAATATTATCTTCACAAAGGAGTGAGAGTACGAACAGTAATAGGATTTAATGCAAAGAAAAACAACAACTCGACTCAATTTTATGGAATTTTTCAAGGAACATTAAAGCGTTGGAGGAACAATGAAAAAGAAAACGAATTCGGTGCTCAAGATCAATTCCAATGTCTGTACTACCATTGACTGGAATGTTGAAACATCTTTCTTTGAGGTATATACATTGACCCTTTTTAAAGAGTTTGAGAGTGAGTTTATTAAAAGTATCTCTCTTTGAATGCATCATTGTGCGTGTTGAAGAAAACATCATGGTTTATGACATTTCAATGCCAAGTGATGGGGTTCTTTGTCATCGTGTGGTGTATGATTGTTTAAATATGCTCATAAACTGTTCTTGTAAGAAATTTGAGGAGTGTGGTTTACTCTGTTGTCATAGCTTAAGAGTATTTCATATGCATTCTATCTCCAAGATTCCTGAGTGTTACATTGTCAAAAGATGGACAAAATTTGTCAAAACAGAGTTGTGGGGAAGTTCAATAAGATGGTGAAAGTTCTCACAAACCGAAGGATTGTGTTCCTTGGCGGTATGAAATGGCACGAAACTATTATAATCTTATTCTAAAATGCCAAGACAATGAGGAGGCGAGAAGAATCATCGAAGATGGCTACAATAGAGATTCTTTAGTTTGTTGATGCATTGATGAATACACCGAATTCTACGGGACAACATGAGGTTTCTAATTCTTCTAACAAGATATCTTTGGATCCTACACGTTCGATTACAAAGGGGAGAAGGCAAAGGATCAAGGGGCATTTTCAGAAAAAAAAGAAGAAGAAGAAAAGTATCTTGACAACAAGCTCACATCCATCCAAGGAGTTTGGTTCAAAGACTCCTAATCCTCGATTATTTTAGTATTCCTACTGTTTTAGTACTGAATTGTTCAGATTTTTAGTATTGCTGAATTGTTCGATTTTTAGTATTGTTGAGTTGTCCAGATTTTTAGTATTGAATTGTTGATTTTTAGTATTGGATTCTTGACTTTTATTATTGAATTTTTTAGCTTCAGTATTATAAATGATGGTGATACTTTTATCCCAAAAAAACGATACTTTTGTAACAAAAAGTGATACTTTTAACCCAAAAGGTGATACTTTTCTAATGGAAAGCTATACTTTAATGAGATGATACTTTTTTAACGCTAAATGATACTTTTAACCCCAAAAACGATACTTTTGTAACAAAGAGTGATACTTTTAACCCAAAAGGTGATACTCGATTGAGAGCTATACTTTAATGAGATTAAACTTTTTTAACAATAAATGATACTTTTAACCCAAAAACGATACTTTTGTAACAAAAAGTGATACTTTTAACCCAAAAGGTGATATTTTTCAATTGAAAGCTATACATCTTGACATGATACTTTTTTAACAAAAGTGATACTTTTAACCCAAAAAACGATACTTTTTTAATAGAAAGTGATACTTTTGTAACAAGAAGTGATACTTTTCCAATTGGAGGCTATTCATCATGACATGATACCTTTTTAACAGAAAGTGATACTTTCAACCACAAAAATGATACTTTTTTAACAGAAAGTGATACTTTTAAAACAAGCAACGATACTTTTTAAAACACAGTGATACTCTAATAAGCCTATTTCTAAAACTGTCAACAAAATGCTCGAACATTACAAATGTGCTTATTCACAACCACACCAACTTACAGAATGTGAAAACAGCTTTCTGTCATCTTCCCAGCAAATCATACAACCAAAAAACTATTCAATACCTATCAATGTAACTTGCACCAAACTAATTTATACATGCATAAAAATTAGAAACAATTCTTCTCTTTCATTCTATACCGAGCCCTACATACATCAATCAACTTGTTTGATTTATAAATTCAATTGCTTCCTTCTCAACTTGCACTCTTAATTCATTCCACCGGCTGAGAACAATCTTTGCGCAATAAGAAGCCCTTAATTTGCGTCGTTCACCAACCTTCAATAAAAACAACACAAAACAAAGGTAAAATAAATAAAAACAATATAAAACAAAGAAATTTAATCTAATCTAATTTGCAAAAACATTCATACCTTACGCAAATCCGGTTCTGAGTAAACAAGCCCTTGGAAATTTTCCATGTGGTGCATTAGGAAAACACCACAGTCAATGTTGGCTATTTTTCTTTGCCATGGAAATTTGACATTATCAAATTCATATTTTGGAACATCATCAGCCTTAGGGTGGTTTTTCTCCTTCAAGAAAATGCTCATTTCTCTTTCTTTGAAAATTAAAAAATCGAAATCACAAGATCTTGAGTAATAATGAGTAATACTTTTCACTTCAAAGTATTACAAATAATGAGTAATACTTTTCACTTGAAAAGTGATACTTCTCATATGAAAAGTGATACTTTTCACATAAAAAGTGATACTTTTTACTTCAAAGTATTACAAATAATGAGTAATACTTTTCAAGTGAAAAGTGATACTTTTCATATGAAAAGTGATACTTTTCATATAAAAAGTGATACTTTTCACTTCAACGTATAACAAATAATGAGTAATACTTTTCAAGTGAAAAGTGATACTTTTCACTTCAAGTGTATTACAAATAATAACATGAAAACTAACATCAATAATAACATCAACTAAATAATTTACCACCAATTTTGCTAGACTAATATAGTCAGGAGCAACATTTTCATTATGCACCAAATTATCCAGATATTGCACTTTTGCATCAACAAAGTTGATGACAGCACAGATATAATGTTGCTTGTAGCAAATTAGCATAAAAATCTGCATTTTTAACAAGAAAATCAGGACAAAAATGTGCATTTTATAAGAAGAAAAGCTAAATTCCAAAGCAAAACTTGAGAGATATTCTTACGAAATCCACGGTCTTTGAGGTCTCATTGTTTCCACTTGACATCCAATGATTCCAAAGAATCTCTCAAATTTTTACTATTATCCCGCCTTTATCTCTCAAAAGATTTTCAAGGTAGATCATTGCACAAGTGTGATACTTTTAAGATTCAAATTAATACTTATAAAGCATAAAATGACAATTTTAAATAAAACTTACAGAATGTTGAGCATGGAAGTAAAAGCAGTTCGTTGCTGGTCTTTTGTTAAGCAACATAGCCCATGTGTCTATGATGCTTATATGGATCATCATTGAATCATGCAATGTCATGATGCCATCATTAAATGCAATATAAAAACCTCCAGCATGTGCAAAAGCGTTTGAACTGAAAATTAAAAACAATTAATACAACAAGAAAATGGATTTGAACAGGAAATTAAAGGTAAATTATAAAAACAATTTACTTACTCGATAATTTTTTTGTGATTGAAAAAGCAATAATCAATAATATCTTGCTCCTTCCTGCGCAAGAATTTGAGGCTGCTCTTGTGTTTTTTCATGAAAGTGGACTTGAACTCAGCCTTTGGATCAATAGGCCATGGTTCGTCCAGAATTTTAGCATCCTCTCCTGCTTCTTCATTCCCAACTTCTTCTCCGGCTTCTTCACCACCTTCTTCACCAACTTTTTCCCCCATTTGTTTGCCTGAATCTTCTTCTTCTTCGCCAGCTTTTTCAGAACTGACCTCTGGGGTAAGGAGCTCAAAATTTGGCATTTGAGCTGCCAAATTCTTCATCAATTTAAAGTTTTCAACAGCTTTATCAATCAGCTCGTGCACCTTCGAGTCTGAGAAGAACTGGCTTTCAGAGATTGACGAGTGCGGAGATGAAATTGTATCTTTCTTCTCTTGCTTCTCTTGTGTCATCTCATTTTTCAATTTTCTGAACTCGTCCATATGGAATTGTGTAACAAGATTAAAATTTCTCTTGCACATCAAAAAAGCTTTGTGAACATTCTACAAAAATAAGAAGAAATATGTTAATATTTGACATGAAAAAGTGATACTTTTCACTTCCTAGTATTACACTGATTAGTAATACTTTTCAAGTGAAAAGTGATACTTTTCACATGAAAAATGATACTTTTCACTTCCAAGTATTACACTGATTAATAATACTTTTCAAGTGAAAAGTGATACTTTTCACAGCAAAAGTGATACTTTTGACATGAAAAGTGATACTTTTCACTTCCTAGTATTACACTGATTAGTAATACTTTTCAAGTGAAAAGTGATACTTTTCACATGAAAAGTGATACTTTTCACTTCCAAGTATTAGAGTGATCAGTAATACTTTTCAAGTGAAAAGTGATACTTTTCACATGAAAAGTGATACTTTTCAAGTAAAAAGGGATACTCTTCCCTTCAAGTAAAAACTGATACTTTAAATGAACTTACATCCCTAGCCAGCTTCTCCAACTCGTCATCGTCGAGCTCCTTCCCCTTTGGTAGTTTCAAATTTATATATTCATCATCACCAACTTGAACATCTTCTTGTTCGTCCTCTTCGTATGCATTTTTCCCAACCTTCTCTTTCTCAAATTCTATTTTTTCCACTGTCTCATTTTTCCCAACCGCCTCTTTCTCAACCGTGCATTTATTCCTCGAGCTAACAGGGTATGTATCCGTTACCCATTCACCCTGCCCTAGCACAACAATAGAGCTTTCTTGCTTTATTCTTTTCCTCAGCTTATCGGGGGTCCAGTGAGATATCAGTGGTAGTGTGGATGGTTCAGCGTTTCCCTGCCACTTCAATCTATGGAAATACAAAAACAATAAGACCAAAACACACCCACTGATGTATTTAGCTCTGGGATTCCTATTGTATTTGTCCACCCCCGTGCAATGCCTTTTTTTCAAAACATACGAACACCACCATAGTCCCCTATTTTCTCGACATCGATAATTGATCTAATCGCATGCAAGTTAACTTTCCGATTCGTCCTCGAGTCAAAAACAAGACAAGCAATAAATAACAAAAAGGCGCTTAAAATCATCACCGCCATCCACCAACCTACTCTCAATCACATTCTTAACCTTGTAAACCAAACAATCCGCGTCGATGTCGTACTTCTCCTTCAACTCACGACTCAACAAAATATACTCTCCCCGATCCAATTCCAGAACATCATTCCCAACTTTATTGGGCAATAGAAAAAGATCACATATGTCATCTGATGTGACAACAAAACTCGCATTGTCGAACTTCAACATCCGACTGGTACCATTAAAATTCTTTACCGTTTTTAACGATACCCATAGGGAATCTTTGAATCGATACGAAGACTCAACAAACCACCAAATCCTATACTTGACAACATCGGCTTTTGTTGATCACCAAATTTTTCGAAACTCACATAAATCTTGGGGTTTAAATTGGCTTATAAAGTCTCGCAACACATAAAGAGTGAAACTTTTAATAGCATTAACATGCCAAACCGATATGAAAAGTGATACTTTTAATACAAAAAGTGATACTTTTAACACATAAAGTGATACTTTTAACACATAAAGTGATACTTCTATATGAAAGTATGTTAAAAGTGATACTCGGTTAAGTGATACTTTTAACAGAAAAGTGATTCTTTTAATACCAGAAAGTGATACTTTTAACACATAAAGTGTACTTTTAACACATAAAACCGATACTTCTATATAAAAGTATGTTAAAAGTGATACTCGGTTATGTGATACTTTTAACAGAAAAGTGATACTTTTAACATACAAAGTGATAATTTTATCACGTAAAGTGATACTTCTATATGAAAGTATTTCCATAACACAAAAAATATGTTAAAAGTGAAACTCGGTTATGTGATACTTTTAACACGAAAAGTGATACTTTCAACACAAAAAGTGATACTTTTCATATGAAAAGTGATACTCTTATATGAAAGCATATGTTACCTGGCTTTTCGCCTTTTCTCTACTGCGCACCTCAACATCGAGCTATTCCTATCATCTCCACTGCAACAAAATACAATCAAATAAATTAACACGAAACATCAAAACAACACAATATAATCATGCATTAAAACAAAATGTGACTATACCCGCTTTTAACTTCCTCTACTTTTTCAAATTTTGTGGTACTTTTCTCTTCTTTGAATAAAGCTTTGAATCTTTTGCTTCAATATTTTCATTTTCCTTAGCTTTCCTTTTTTCGGAATATCTTTTTCATTTCTCGGCGAGTTTCTTTTTTTTATAGGAGAAACCGCTCTTTCGTGCCTTCATTTTGTAATACCCTGTTTCCGACAATCGGCATACGAGTACGAGGTATTTTAGGATCTTCTTCCATTATCACAGGGGATATATAAATGTGCACAAATAACCTTTTTTAGCTTAAAACGCAAAAATATAAAAAACAAACACAGATTAAAATACGAAAATATATAAATCTAATAAGAAGAAATTAACATGACTACTTTATGAACACTAAAATGAATTTCGCATAAAAACTCATAAACCCTAAACAAAATCGAGAACATAACAACCCCAACACAACAAAGAACTCGAAAACCAACAAAAACGGGAGAAGAATGAAGAAAAATGGAAAAAATCGAACACCAACACCACCCCCTCGTACACCAAACCAACCCTCAACGCCAACCCTAGATAAAATGAGAACATAAAAACTCAAAACCGAACAACAAAACGAAAAAAAAAAAGGGTAGAAACTACACTTAACAAATCGCATGAAAAGTTGAACTAAAATCAAGAAAAATGGAAGAACAAAACATAAAATCAAGAAAAACGGAAAAATGACTTACCAGTTGACAAAATTGAGGAATCGCGGAAGAGACCGAGCGGAAATCGGAGAGAAAATGGAGAGAAAATCGTGACCTCGAGCGGGAGAGATGGGGAGAGATGAAACAGGGATGGGAGAGAAAGGGTTTAGAATTGGGAGGGAGGGAAAAAAAAGCGGGTTCAGTGAGTTTATGTAAAATGGGGCTTCATTTGATCAGGGGCGGGTAGGTCACTGGGGCTTTGGGGCGGGTCGATTTTAGTAAAATGGAAACCGTCTCACTAACTAGATCCGTGAGACGATCTCACACAAGTTTTTGTGTTTATTCAATTTATTTTAAATTTTGGACACTTTGAAGATGTAAAAACGTATGAGGCTCTTCTTTCCCAACTCGGCACAAAATTCTTAATGTGTCACGTCACACGTGTGTTATTCACACGGACGATGTGGTACTTTGAATTCACGTGCTTAATTCCTTCCGGTTTGAGTTGAAACTATTATTAATAACTTTTATTTTTTCAGTCTTGGAAAATAATTTACAACATTGAATCC
This sequence comes from Rehmannia glutinosa, assembly GCA_016081115.2. Lineage (NCBI taxonomy): Eukaryota > Viridiplantae > Streptophyta > Magnoliopsida > Lamiales > Orobanchaceae > Rehmannia > Rehmannia glutinosa. Next base: position 48,826,386 of record CM071931.1, on the reverse strand, counting down.
AACTCGTCAAATTCATCTATTTCACCCTATTTCACAAGATGGATAAAGACACACGCATATAGAGTATGGACTTATCCCCATGTGATAAAACTTTTCAATAACAGATAATTAACTTAAACGAGAGAGCTTCTCAACTGCACTACTAAACATTAATAACATATGTGCTTCACAAACCACCACAGTTATGCAACTTCAAAATTTAGTTTAATACATTTTCTTGAATTCAATTTTTCGGTAATGTTTAAAAACTAATTATTTTGAGCAAATTTTAAGCCTTAAAAGTTTTATAATAAACTAAGTCAATTCAAATACTAATGTATTTATTATATAAAGATATATAGTATCATATATAACTGTACTAAAAAAATATATCATATATAACTTAAAATTTTAAATAGATAAAACTACAAGTAAGAAAATACATATATATATATATATATAGCCAAGTCATTTTTATTATTGGTAAAATATAAAATTAAAATTAGAAACACAATTTAACAACATAATTATTGTTGAAAATCATAGTTATTATTAGATGATATATCTGAATTAGATATTATATTTAAAAAAAATTGTGAGAAAGGCATGTTCCCATTTGGCCCAAAAGTCCAGCATATATATGCCACTCAACTACAACTAATTTCAATTAGTATGAGTTCAGTAGTTTCTTTGCAGTTTGCAATGTCTGCGTTTTTTCTAGAGTATTTTCCTAAAGCTAAAATGTAACAAACTTTTTTTTTTTTTTTGACATCATATGTAATAAACTTTTTAAGGAACTTAAACATTACATGCTGGAATATGCATAAATACATATTAATCATAAGGATGGCAAAATCTAACCCAGTCCGCAGGCCGGGCAGCCAGCCCAAGGTTTGAGCTGCGCTGCAGTTTTTTAGGCCCGAAAAAGGTCGAGCCTATTTGGTCCTAAGGGTCGGCCCGAATTTTTTCTACATAGAATGTATGCATGGGTTCGGTTGGGGCAGGCAATTTCGTGGCCCACCAAACTTGGGACAGCCTGACCTGGCCCGAAATTTCACAAAAGCCCGACAAGCTCGTGTCGGACTGGTCCGGCCCAGCCCATTGCTAGCTCTAAAAACAAGTGGCTACCCAACCCCACAACTGATCTTTGGTGCACACTGCAGAACATGAACCAACTATATGAATTATGATACATCAATACCGGATGCCTGAGGCCCTGAACTACCCAAACTTAAGTCCATCTAAAAGAAAAGCGAAAAGAAAAAAACAAAACAACAACAAAACAAATCAAAACCAGCGAACTTTAGGGAGGAGAGTCCTCTGTTTATTTTTTGACACCAATGTATTTAAACTAAAACTGGAGAACTTGTTGGAATTTGGTTTGTGAAATATGGGTGTTGACCCATTTTGGACAAAATATTTAAGTGGTTTCCATTGGTGAAAATGTAATTAAATTATATGATAAAATTCTACTAAGTGAGTAGATGAGATTGACATTTTGAATTTCTCAAAACCAATTCCGGGTGAATGGAAAATTAAAGCTACAAGTTAGCCACTTAAAACTGGAAATTGACTTAGAAGTTGGAAAATGTGGGGGAGGAGTGGAGCTCCATCCCACATAGGATAGAAATCCAAAGTTTGACATGAAAATTGGAAAATGTGGGGGAGGAGTGAAGTTCCATCCCACATAGGATAGAAAGCCAAAGTTTGCTCTATTTATATAACCCAAGTTGGAGTAATGGGTTTGGGCCCTTGGAGCACCAAAGTTTTTAAAGGAGGGAGGACCTACATGCTTGTGAGTTTGGTGTAAAACGCACACGCGCGTCTTGCTCGGCTCACTTCGGCTCGGCTACGGGCCGTCTGCCGTGGGCTTGGGCTTCAAGGCCTTTATAGTTTTGGACAAAATTTATTTAAATATTTAAAATTAATTTTACTGAAACAGGGCTAGTCTTGCTGGCGCGCTACGATCTTGTCAAGTGCACGTGGGACACGAGACAATTTTTTTGTCGCGCGTGCATAAGTATTCGGTCGTCACACTTTCGAACCGTGGGCACCCGCTCGAGTTATCAAGTGCATTTTTGGTAGTAGACATGTCTTTTCGAACCAAAACACATATCCTTTCCATGAAGCACCTTGGGGCCTATATATATGAAGCCCCTGCAGATGAGAAACACATGAAATAATAAGCTAAAATCGAGCACTCTGCATCAACATATTACTTACATTTCCTTCCAAAAACTTGGAAGCCTTAAGTACTTTTTGTTCATTGTTGGTTCGACTTTTGCAAGTGCTGCTAAGTCGAACCTATAAAGTTCATGTATCTTAGAGATGATTGCCAGAACCGTAAGCACTTTGTAACGGGGCAATTTCGTTTTGCAGAGATAATATCCAATACTAGCCTCGACTTTCACAAACTCTGTCCCATTTTTCCGTTTAAACACATAGTCATTTTCTTTTAAACAGTACCACCCAAACAACAATTGCAAGACAAAATTCTTTGTTGTTTTTCAAGATGATAGCATCTGTAAGTTTCAATCTGATGGCTACTGCTCCTGCTCATGGCGAGAAACCTGCAAAATTCTCTAGTATCGATTTCAAAAGGTGGAAATAGAAGATGATGTTTTATCTGACCACCTTGGGTCTATCCCAGTTCCTGAAAGAAGACCCTCCTACCTTTGGCGAAGAAGAATCTGACAACCAAATGAGGATTGTTGTAGATGCCTGGCACAACGTCGATTTCCTTTGCCATAACTATGTGTTGAACAAGTTGGAAAACACCCTCTATAACGTTTATAGTTCGTTCAAAACATCCAAAGAGTTGTGGGACTCTTCGGAGAAAAAGTATAAAACAGAAGATGTCGGCACAAATAAATTTGTTGTCGATAAATTTATGGATTAAAGATGGTTGACACCAAAACGGTGATCAGCCAAGTGCAAGAAATTCATATCATACTTCATAACTTAGAGTCTGAAGGGATGATTTCGAATGAGTCATTCCAATTGGCTGCCATAATCGAGAAATTGCCGCCATTATGGAAAGATTTTAAGAACTACCTCAAGAACAAGCGTAAAGAAATGGGGCTTGAGGATCTGATAGTTCGGCTTCGGATAGAGGAAAACAACTGAAAATCCAAAATAAAGTCTAGCAAATCAGGAATAGAGGCCAATGTCAATCTTGTTGAATCAAGCACTAGCAAGAAATGGAAGCATTCCGGAAAAGATAAGGGGAAGGCTAAGAAGTTCATAGGGAATTGCTACAACTGTGGCAAACCGAATCACATGGCCAAGGATTGCCGACACCCACAAAAGAATGGCAACCAACAACAAGCCAATGTGACCGAGGACAAGTCTGTTTCAATAGACATGTCGAGCTCGATCTCACTATCGTTGTGTTTGAAGCCAATATGGTAGATAATCCAAGGGAATGGTGCATGGATACCAGAGCTACTCGTCACATTTGTGTCGACAAGGAAATGTTTTCCTCCTACACTCCGATAAATTGAAGAAAATTGTTCATGGGGAATTCTTCGACTTCCAACATCGTGGAGCTTGGAAAGGTTGTGTTGAAGATGACTTCCGGAAAAGAGCTTACGTTTGTGGATGTGCTTTGCATGTCCCGTATATCTGCAAGAATTTAGTTTCCCGATCCTTTGCTTAGTAAGGCCGGATTTAGACTAGTGTTTGATTCTGACAAGTTTGTAATGACCAAGAATGGTCGCTTTTTGTAAGGAGTACCTTGATAAAGGGCTCTTTAAGATGTCTGTAATGAATGTTTTTCTCACGCGAAGAGGCAAAGAATAAGAATATTACTTATGTTTACTTGTTGGATTGTTCTAATTTATGGCATGATAGATTAAGATACGTAAACTTCAATACAATTAAAAGGTAATGAATCTAGAATTAATACCAATTCAGAAGACAAATGCAAAGTTTGTGTTGAAGCAAAATTGGCTAAAGTAATCTTTATTTCATTCAAGATTGAGAAGTACAAAACCACTTGAGTTAATTCATATAGATGTGTGTGATTTAAAACTTGTGCAAACTCAAGGTGGAAAAAAGTACTTTATAACATTCATTGACGATTGCACAATATATTATTATGTATATGTTTTGAAAAGCAAAGATGAAGCTTTAGTAGCTTTCAAAACTTATAAGAATGAAGTTGAAAATCAGCTTAATTTTCAAAGTAAGATGATTCGAAGTGATAGATGCGGAGAGTATGTTGCTCCGTTTGAAGAATTCTTCTCAGAAACGGGTATAATTCATCAAACGACAGCTTCCTACTCATCTCAATCTAATGGAGTTGTAGAACGCAAAACTTGTACTCTTGAGGAGATGATGAATGTGATGTTGATAAGTTCTGGCTTACCCCAAAACATGTGGGGGGAAGCTATACTTTCTGCAAACTACATTCTTAATAAGATCCCACACAAAGGTAAAAATAAAACTCCAAATGAGTTATGGAAAGGACAGAAACCATCATATAAATACCTTAAAGTGTGGGGGTGTTTGGCTAAAGTCGAAGTACCTAAGCCGAAACAAGTTAGAATCGGTCTTAAGACCATTGATTGCGTTTTCATTGGATATGCGAACAATAGTAGTGCATATCACTTTTTAGTGCACAAGTCAACTATTCTTGATATAAATGATGGAATGATCATAGAATCAAGTAATGATGTATTCTTCGAGAATATCTTTCCTAACAAAGAAAGGAAAGAAGAAAGTTCGAATAAACGAACTTATGAAGCTGCACAGTTACCTCCAAGTAATGATGAAGAGGAACTGATGCGCAGTAAAAGGACAAAAGTATCTAAGTTTTTTGGTCCTGATTATCTAAATTATATGTTAGAAAACGAACCTGGAACTATTCAAGAAGCTTTGTTTAGTCCAAAAGCTCCTCTCTGGAAAGAAGCTATCAATAATGAAATAAATTCCATCATGTAAAATAATACTTGGGAGTTGGTTGATCTCCCACCGGGTTGCTAACCATTGGGATGCAAATGGATCCTTGAAAGGAAGTACAAAGCAGATGGATCTAAACATAAGTACAAAGCCCGTTTGGTAGCTAAAGGGTTTAAAAAAAAGAGGGGGTATGGCTTTTTTGATACATATGCTCCTTTTACATGGATCACGTCCATTCGTGTTATCATTGTTATTGCAGCTTTGCTTAACCTTGAGATACATCAAATGGATATGAAGACTGCCTTCTTGAATGGTGAGCTTGAAAAGGATATTTATATGTAACAACCCGAGGGGTTCGTTGCACCCGGTCAAGAGAGAAAGGTGTGTAAACTTGTTAAGTCACTTTATGGAATTTGACCCCTACCATAAAGTCAAAGGGTTTCAAAATCAATGAATGTGACAAATGTGTCAACATTAAAGGTACTACAAATGATTACGTCATTGTATGCCTTTATATAGATGATATGTTGATTATGTATAGTAGTCACGATTTAATCATAAATACTAAGAACGTGTTAAAGAAGAACTTTGAAATGAAATATATGGGATTATCTGATGTTATATTAGGGATTAAAATCTCTAGGACTTCAGATGGAATTATTTTGTCACAATCCCATTATGTCGAAAGCATACTTAAAAAGTTTAATGCTTTTGATAGTCCGCCGGCTAAGACGCCTGTAGATCTAAGTCTACACTTGGCCAAAAATAGAGGAGAACCAGTTTCTCACGTGGAATATGCAAGGATAATAGTCAGTCTGATCTACTTAACGAATTGTACACTTCCAGACATTGCATATTCAATGAGTAAGCTAAGTAGGTTCACAAGTGACTCGAGTAAGGATCACTGGAACCTTGACGAGGGTACTTAGATACTTAAAGTATACCATGAACTATGGAATACTTTATACGAGATATCCAGCAGTATTAGAAGGATATTGTGATGCCAATTAGATATTAGACAAAAAAGACTCCAAATCCATAAGTGGATATATTTTCACAATAGGTGGAGGAACGGTGTCATGGAAGTCTTCTAAGCAAACGAGTATAGCTCGATCCACTATGGAATCCGAGTCCATTGCTTTAGATAAAGCTAGAGAAGAAATAGACTGGTTTAGAAACTTATTAGAAGATATTCCTTGTTGGAATAAACCGGTGCTAGCTGTTTTGATACATTATGATAGTTAATCAGCAAATGGAAGGGCCCAAATTAGTATGTATAATGGTAAATCTAGACATATTCGTTGAAGATACAATACCATTAGACAATTAATTTTGAATGGGGTTATTTCGGTTAACTACGTAAAGTCAAAGGAAAATCTAGCGAATCCACTGACTAAAGGAATAAATCAAGATCAATTGTATAAATTATTAATGAGAATGGGTTTAAAATCCACAAAATAAATAATGTCCATAGCGGCAACCCAACCTTGTTAATTGAAGATCCCAAGACCATGGTTCAATGGGACAATTAAGTTATGAATATTCAGTTGTACACTTGAAAAATGTGTTAGCTCATTCCAGGAACTTCCAAGTGAAATAGAAACCTGTTGAATGTGGTGAGGTTATGTTTAAGACTTTTAATGATTCATATACCAAAAGGTGGAGTATGGAAGGATACTCTTCAATAGAGATCACCTATACAAGTGAGAAGTAATGGCCGCTTCAAAGAAACACTTATGAATCTAAGATATGGTTCAGGGGCGAAATGGGCACAATGTGAGAACAATAAGTGTTAGAATTGTTATTGTGTAAATATTGTTGTCTCGGTTTAACGATCGAGTAGTTTCAAGACATCGTGTCACTAAGCAACTAGTAAATCTGATAGTATTTTATTAAGGAAGATTCAAAGCCATAAACACCTATCCTGATGCAATAATAGTTCGCCGACACTTTCAAGCGAATTTACATACATGCATGCATTAGTTTCGTTCATGTGGGGTATTGTTGGAATTTGGTTTTGTGAAAAATAGGTGTCAGCCCATTTTGGACCAAATATTTAAGTAGTTTCCATTGGTGGAAAACGGAATTAAATTATATGATAAAATTCTACTAAGTGAGTAGATGAGATTGACATTTTGAATCTCAAAACTAATTCCGGGTGAATGAGAAATTAATGCTACAAGTTAGCCACTTAAAACTGGAAATTGACATGGAAATTGGAAAATGTGGGGGGGAGTGAAGCTCCATCCCACATAGGATAGAAAGCAAAAGTTTGCTCTATTTATATAACCCAGGTTGGAGCAATAGGTTTGGGCCCTGGCGGCACCAAAGTTTTTAAAGGAGGGAGGACCTACATGCTTGTGAGTTTGGTTCAAAATACATACGCGCGCCGGCGGCGCCAGCTGGCTCGGCCCGACCCGGGTTGTGGGCTGTGGGCTTGGGCTTAGGCTTCAAGGCCCTTATAGTTTTGGACAAAATTTAATTTAACCTTTAAAATTAATTTTACTCAAACTGAACTAGTGTGGGGGCGCGTTGTGCAGTGCACGGCCGGTGCGCGCACTGTCGTGCACACCTAGGTTGTGCGCGGCATGCACCAGAGCCAGTAACGTTTTACTATCATGCGCGCGCACAAGTGTGCGGTCGTGCACTTTCGAACTGTGGCAGCTGTTCGAGTTATCAGGTGCATTTTTTGGCTGTAGACATGTCTTTTTGACCAAAAGACGTATCCTTTCCATGAGGTACCTTGAGGCCTATATATATGAAGCCCCTGCAGATGAAAAACACACGAAATAATAAGCTAAAATCGAGAACTCTGCATTAGTATATTGTTTACATTTCCTTCAAAAAGCTTCAAAGCCTTAAGCACTTTTTGTTCGTTGTTGGTTCGACTTTTGCAAGTGCTGCTAAGTTGAACCTGTAAAGTCGTTGTATCTTAGAGACGATTACCAGAATCATAAACACTTTGTAACAAGGCAATTTCATCTTATAGAGATAGTATCCAATACTAGCCTCGACTTTCACAAACTCTGTCCCGTTTTTACGTTTAAACACTTAGCCATTTTATTTTAAACAGTACCACCCAAACAACATAACTTCTCCATCAACTGATGATTTCATGCGATAATTCTCCATGAACCGAAAATGTCTTAAGACCACTGCTCATCTTTTTCAAGTGAAACAAAAAGAAGGAGAGTCGATGTGAGACTTTATGAAGCGATTCATGGAAGCTATCAACTCCAAAGTCGGGAACACCGGGAATAAGATAGACCACCGGGAAGACACGAGAATAGGCCACTTCTTCCAAAGAGGCGCCATTCAACAACTCAAGGAGCTCAAGAACACACCCTTGACTGGCTCAAGGGGGCGCCGTTCCCCAATCTTCTCCTTCTGAAGGGCTCCGCCACCGAATAAGTCTGCTAGACCTGCGAAGCTCCACAACTCAATGAAGTTACCCGAAAATGCTCTTAGACATCAGGCCGCTCCCGGAGCTACCCGGAGACATCCCTGAGCTCCGCCAGCTGTCGAAGACCCTATATAAGGGCACCCTATCGTAGAAAGCCGCAGCAGCAGCTGTCGTGAAGATCCCTCATAACGGCACCCTGCCGTAGCCGGCTATAGCAGCAGCTGCATGAAGACCCCTCATAAGGGCACCCTACTGTAGCAGGCCAGAACAGCAGCTACATGAAGAATGACCCTCAATTGGTTGGAATGGAAGAAAGGAACAACGGACTTGAGGACGACTAGACTCCAGAAAAACCATCACGTTTTTAAAGAATAAGCAGACATTGAAGTCCAACAATGATATTCGCAAACTTCCACCAGCACTCCGACCGAGGAGTCAAGAGTTATCTACACTAGTCAAGCTACCTCTAGATCAAACAACTTCTTATAGAAGATAAACACTCCCAGTAAAACTTGCTCGATCCCTTCTTAACTGAAGAAAGCTTCGCAAAATCTCCATTTATTGGAGAAGTACATTCAAACACGAAAGGAGAAAGAAATATCCAACTCTTTGGAGAAGACGAAAGCTACAAAGGTGAAGAAAGTTGAACCATAAGAAATCATCCAAAGAACCCATCGCACACGGAACAAGGAGTAGCCAACCGCTACTTCCCCTCGCACTCGTGCAAGAATGCGGTTGTCAGCACCCAACTATGTCATTGAGCATTTTCACTTAGCATCCTCTCTGGACAAGGAACTTCCTCAGATTTTCTATTCAAACCACTCAAGAAAAATGGGGTACAGCCCCAGGACACTCGGAGAGAGCCATGCACAATCTAGAGTCCCAAACCTCCCAAAGTGGAAGCACAATTCATTCAACTATATCGGTGAAACTACTCCCTAGATATGTCAAAACTTCACATCTCCCGAAGAGCAATGAATAAAGAGATCCCTAGCGAATACTTGGAACATAATCCTCCAACTGAACTCATATCAAGAGAGATTTACATATTATGGGAGTCGTTAACATCATTTTCGAGAGTCCAAAATATAGAGACCATGGAGTATACTTCCAACATATTACGAGGAGTGCAATGAAGTCAGCATGGGCACCACTCCCAGGCAGAGGACACCAAACTTCAGCAAAGAGAAGAAGGTACCCGCAGCGTTTGGAACATAAGACTCGGGAAGACCAAGTCTGAACCAACCAAGGGTTTTCGCACCCACAATTTGGGTAAAGATTGAGTTCTTAACAAACATAGAAGTTGAGGAGCCACTCCCAAGAGCTTGCACAAAGCAGCATACCACCCACATTTGGGCTCCCATCCTGGGAAATCCCATAGGAGCTGCATAATAACACTGAAGAGCAAACTCTTCAAGAGAAAGCTCATCCAAATCAGTCATTAACAAACTCCATTAAAGCTCTGCGCCGCCACAAATTGCGCACTAAAGAAGAATATTCATATGATTGGAATCATCAGCATAACCTCTAAAGGACCTGAAGAGAAATGCAAGCTCTCTATGAAAGACAATGATCAAGCCAAGCAAACTTAAGAGTCATGGATCTCGCCACCACCCAAACCTTGTTACTTTCAAAGTAATCCAATGGTTCACGTCTAACTCTGAGCTCTCCTCAACAAACCTCATCTGGGTCTCACGGAGGGTCTCCCCGTGGGGGGGTCCTCATAAAAACACCTCCTCCGACGCTCACGGATGGGAGGGGCTCCCCACGCAGGGGGGTCTTCATAAATAAACTCCTCCAGCACACACGGATGGGAGGGACTCCCCCATGGGGAGGGGTCCTCGTAAATAAACCTCATCCGGCGCTCCCGGAAGGGTCCTCAAAAATAAACCTCCTACAGCGCTTCCGGAGGGGAGAGGCTCCCTCAAGAGGGGTCCTCATAAATAAACCTCATTCGGCACTCCCGGAGAGGAGAGGCTCCCTCAGAGGGAGGTCCTCATAAATAACCTCCTTCGGCGCTCCCAAAGGGGAGGGGCTTCCTCACGGGTGGGGGGAGGAGGTCCTCGTAAATAAACCTCCTCCGGAATTCTTGGGGGGAAAGGGTTCCCCTAAAGGGGCCCCTCGTAGATAAACCTCCTCCGGCGCTCCCGGAGGGGAGGGACTCCCTCACAGGGGGTCCTCGTAAATAAACCTCTTTTGGTGCTCATAGACGGGAGAGGTTCCCCCACGGGGGGTCCTCGTAAATAAACCTCCTCCGCCGCTCCCAGAGGGGAGGGGCTCCACCACAGGGTGGTCTTCATAAATAAACCTCCTCTAGCACTCTCGGAGGGGATGGACTCTCTTACGAGGGGGTCCTCGTAATAAACCTCCCCCAGCGCTCCTGGAGAGGGGCTCTCTCACGAGGGAGGGGGTTCTCGTGAATAAACCTCCTTCAACACTCCCGGAGGGAAAGGGCTCCCCCACCGGAGGGGTCCTCATAAATAAACATCATCCGATGCTCTTAGAGGGGAGGGACTCCCTCACGGGGGGTCCTCATAAATAAACCTCCTCCGGCGCCCAAAGAGGGGAGGGGATCCTCACGAAGGAGTCCTCGTAAATTAAACCTCCTCTGTCGCTCCTGGAGGGGAGGGCTTCCTCACAAGAGGTCCTCGTAAATTTCCCTTCCTCACAAACATAAGTCACAAATATGTTCAACAAAAATAGAAGAAAAAATGCTAATACTTGCGTCGAAGATATGAATGCGCGATTAGAGGAATAATGAAGATAAAGGCTCCGAAAATGAACCCCAATGCTCCCAAAGAGAAAGATCCATCTCCACACAAGATGCGAACAAGTCCCCATGGACAAAATATCATAGGCAAATACGCATAAGAAAAAGCACAAATGTAAGCATAATGCCAAAGGGGTGGAACATGATCCGCCCCCTTGGGGGCAATGGAACATCTCAGAGGAAATAACAAGAAAAACATCAAAGTGTAGAAAGCAAGCCCTAAACAGGTGGGCTGAAAACAGAGGTCCCTTAGGCCAAAATAACTATCGACTAATTAAGCATGGGGGGCTCCATCCTCCTCAGAAGCATCAACACCGCCGATCTCACCCTCATCGTTGGTGTCCGCACCAACGACTCCCTCGCCAATAAGGCATCACTCTGGGGCCAGAGAGGGAATATCAAAGCCCACGTGCAAAGGTAGAAATGGAATAACAGAACTTGAAGCCGACCAACCCGGTGATGCCCGGTCCCCGAGCGAAAATGAAGAAAGGTCGGATCTCAAACCCACCAAATATAAGAGAACTCTAGAGAAGATGGAAAAATATGCAAAAAAGAATGGACCGGAGGGCTCGGGCCGCCCCCTGGGAGCACGCCCTTACCTGCACTAGAGGGCACGCCTAAAGCCATGGAGGTGCTCATGGGTGTCCTTCCTCGACTCCCATACTCTCATCCCTCTCCTCAATAATTGGTGCACTCCACTCCTCACTCCAACTCTCCGTAGACATTCTCCTCAACTCTCATGTCCCATGAAGACCATTCACTCACAAGAAATATGTTGCCTTCCAAAAAGGCTAAGTCCCGCGGGGACTCGTTATATGCATGAAATTCAATTCATGGGCTCCCGTGCTCCGGGAACCTCTCCCCTTTCTGGGGACCACTCATCTTAAGGATACATCATATTTTTCAAGATATCAGCTCCTACAAAGATTACATATTCGCAAGACACTCAGCTGCTCCACCTCCGCAGCCGAGAAACTAGATCAAGATAAGTCAAACACAATATCATTTTAGCTCCCGCACTGCTTCATACTTCGCAAAGACGGAGTCGAAGAAGCTTATGTTGAGGGCAAAAATGTTCTTTTATTATTAATATATAACTGAATTTATATATTGGATTAATCACATTAATTATTCATTTATTATAGGGTTACAGATGAAATAACTCGGCCCAAAGGGCCCGAGATTGGCCCATAGGCCACTTTCTCCTACACGGCCCTCGTTACCCAGGTATATAAAGACCACTCTTCTTCATTTGTAAGTATATGACTCATAATTTTAGAATCTCATATTCAAAGATTCGTTTTTGTTATTATATTTTTTTCTCGTTCACGAGAAGATTACGAAGACTTCCCGCTTGCGGAGAAGAAGACTTCTCGCTTGGGGAGAATAAGAATTGGACTTTATCAAAAACCTTAATTTGGAATGATATGCCCTAAAAGGCAGTTTCAGATACAAAACAATTTTAAGAATAAAATAATTTCTAATTGTATATAAAGAATAAAAACATATATATGCTTCACTAAATTGTATAAAAATAAAGAATATAAATATTTACTATATATATATGGAAAAAAAGACAGAAAAACTGAATATAAAAGCTAAAGGAAGATAGAATAACTTCAGAGCCGAAACGAAAATGTAAAAATTTAACATATAGGATTTGTATAATTATGTTTTCGGTTATTGTTGTATGTTTGAAATATTTACGTCTTTTGCCCTCTTAATGTTATTTTTCTTTTCATTTTTTCTTCATTTTGCAAAAATATTTTAACTGGGCCAATGGGTTAACTAGTTCAATCAATTTCACCGGTTTTTACTTGGTCACAAGGGGTTCCTTGCAATCCGTTTTAATTAAAAACTCAAAATATTCATGGCCGGTTCTTTAAATCGGTCCGATCGGCCGGTCCGATCCAAGTCTAATAAGAATGGATTAGACCCAAGGGAATGAAAATACATAGGGCGCGATTGAATATACTTTCATTTTGAAAATTTTCATTTTGCTAGAGAATAGTGGTAAAAAAAAAATTAGAAGAAAAAATATGAATTTTGATAGTGTGATTATCGTGAGATGAAAAAGTAATGATGAAAGTTGATTTGATTTAAAAATAGTAAAATAATGATTGGATATGATTGATAGTTAGAAATGTATGAGTGAGTGAATAGTGAAATTTGTGGGAGAATGTGTAATAATGATTAGTTTTTTGTGAAAAAGTGTGTAGATGTGATTGATTGGTGAAAGAAATATAAGAAAAAATGAAAGTGAAAGAATAATATATTTTCTGAAGACAAAAACTCCTGTCAGGCGGTCTAACGGGCCAAAATCCCTCTGAAGACCTTGGAAAGTATTAGTTTTTCCTCTGAAATGTATTAGCAATCCCTCTGAAAAGTATTAGTAATTTCTTCAACAATACTTTTAGTGGCCCTAATGAAAATTATTAATTTTTTCCGTCAAAAGTATTAGTAATCCCCTAAAACATATTAATATTCTGGTATAAAATATTATGTTTTCTGATTAAAGGTATTTTAGTATTTCCCCATAAAAGCATTAGTTTTGCTCATAAAAAGTATTGGTAGTTCCTCATAAAAGTATTAGTAATCCTTTAAAACGCATTAATAGTCCCCTATAAAAGTATTAGGTTTTGTAATTAAAGGTATTTTAGCATTTTCCCTTAAAGTATTAGTTTTTCTCATAAAAAATATTGGTAGTTCCTCATAAAAATATTAGTAGACCTCTTGAAAATATTTAATGTACCCCTAAAAATATATTAATATTTTAAACCCAAATGGTGAGACTCCATTATGGGTTTTTTGGCAAAGGAGAGACATATATATATATTGGACTACCACAAAAGAAGCAATTGGTGCAAAAACATAAAGTCATCCATGACTTCACTATCTTGCTGATGAAGATATTGAACACTCTGTTTTCTTTGAATTTTGAAGTGCGAGAAGCTAATATATAAAATTAGGGGTCTAGGGATTAGAAAAGGGGAAATTAATCTTGGAGATGAAAATATGTGCTATAATAGAGATATCTTGACTATGATTTTGGTGTGGAAAATAAAGGGAGGTAATGTACCAGCGCATCATCATGGTGGCCTGGTGGGTCGTGCAAAGATCGGAATTATACAAAGTGAAGTTGACTAGTGAGTATTTTGGAAGATGAGGGATTGGGAGATGAGGGATCCGTATTCGATTGATTTGGAACCGTCGATGGATTAGATCCGTTAGACGGCCTGGACAGAGAGACTACTTTCTTTTCAAAATTTTCATAAACAATCGCATGTTTAGTCAAAAAAATTCTCAATAAAATGAAATCTATTTCATATCCAATCGCCACCATAGCAATCCATCCGGATCACCCGCTGAGGGATAATTTCTATTAAAAAATCTCTTTCCCTATTTGAAAATCCAACGCCATTTGAAGTCCATGTCTGACAATATTGTTAAAATTACACTTGACATTAATCCGTGTCATGGAATCGATGACGCAGCTATGGAGTATTAGTTTGGAATAAAAGGTAACATCTGCCTTTAAAGGGACATGCCTTCAATAGAAGCTTGTTTTTGTATAGCATTCACCTACTGTTTTTAACTTTTCCTTCTACACAACAATTAGTTAATAACTAATAAGTTTTAATTTTGGACAATAATTTGTTATAACTTTTTTAATTTTATTATTACTAAAAAGGCCTCTTCCGTAACTTGTTATGTAATGAGACTTCCTTTGTTTGAAGTAGAAAAGAATCCTCGACATAGAAATCAAGGCAATGCCTAACAAAGAAAATTATCATATTCCTTAACAAATTTTATCTTCCAAGGTTGGAGTGGGTTTCTTGGATAGCAACTGTTGGATAATGAGGGATAGTGGCGAATTATAGTCCAGGTCCATCCATCCATCCAACATTTTTTTTTAAATAAATAAATATAAAAATGAAAAAAAGAGTTTCCGATCACATTTGATCAAACATTGTAAGAGTTATACATTTGGCTTGTCAAAACATCTCATGTAAAAACACGAGGTTTAAAAAACACGATTTTAAAATAAAAGATCCCATCCACATCCAACAACCCCAATAAATAATCCATATCTGTTCTGTTAGGAGTCACTTGCGCCTGTCAACTCAATTGCATTCAAACAACACTACCTGCTATTTCAACCACAAAAACAAAACCAATTCTCAGCTCTGGCTTAGGCGGCCAAAATCATCAAAATCAAGCATGACTCTCAATATTAGCATTTTATGCTAATTAGTATATCTACCATAACAATAATATAATTTTTTTAAGGGATAATTACAAAAACACCCGTAAGGTTTGGGCTAATTACAAAAAAACCCAGAGTTCTTTGAAAATTACAAAAATACCCTTAAATTTTGATTTCGTCTTACATTTTTCCCAGTTATTTTTGAAAATATTTCAAAAAACCCCCTAACATTTACAAAAATATTATAGTTACCCCCCTTAAATTTAAGACAAAACAATATCTGAAGGGGCTTTTTGTAATTTTGAAACATGTTTGGGTTTTTTTGTAATTAACCCAAATCTCAGGGGTGTTCTTGTAATTATCCCTTTTTTTAAAACAAGAACTGATTGATGATCGTCCAAAAACAAGTTAAGAGATGTTCAACAGAATACTTCATCAGCTGTTGAATTAATCCATATCTCAACGAGAAGACTGATCTCAGAAAGAGGAGAAAGAATTTCAACAAAAAAGTGATGGATTTTCCAGTTTCCACAAAGATACTACATATGCATCACTAAACTGAAAGTAGATCCTCGGATGCATATGAGAGCTTTTCCTCAATCGCATTCTATGTTTGAGCAATACATGTTTCTCAAAATACTTCATTCAAGTGCAGAGAGAAGTATTACTAGACTTTGTTGTAGGTGAAGACAACATCACAAATATCACTAGGAGGGTAAGAAAAAAGATGAATAATGGAAACCGCCCATTGGGTTGTTCTCCTAAAAGAAGTCGAAACTTTCAGCTATTGAGGTCCATACTAGTTCACATCTATAACAGATTTAGGACATCACTCAAATTACATTTTCCCGCTTCGATGTACCATGACCCTATCAATGCATTATATCAAAAATACTTTTGTTTTGCTTTACAAATGAAATAAACAAACAAAGCACAAAGAAGAAAAGATAAACTTATAATCATCATTTATCTCCAACATCGTGAACACATTAATCAACAGTGAGAACATCTCTACCCCCATCTCCTACACAACCATCGGACAATATTTAGATTGGAGGGTTGGATCCCTGCAACAGACCATTTCGTTCATGAAAGAGGGCAGCAATACAATGACAGAGTACCAATGAAGCCTGAGCAATGGAACTTGAGAGGATTAAGGAATTTCCGAATTGATCAACATAAAAGACGGAGCCGAAAACAAGAAAATCGGATGGTGGTATAGCAATCCAACAGGAATCAAGTCATTTATGATTTCACTATATTAATGCTTCATATCCGAGAATTCTTGAAATAAGATCAAGAGTAACAGTATAGTGCAACACACTGATTAACCAAATAGCACAGCATTGAATTTTGTAACATCATTTGGAAAGGATGATGATCAAATAACTAACCCATAGAGATTTCAACATAACTTCGATAGATCATAAAATCAACTCTATCGATCAAGTGTCAATGTATTTCCTAAATCCCGTACTCATGGAAAAAATTTCAACACATTTATATACGAGAATCATGTCAATTCATTAAATTGGATACCTTATTTTACAAAATTATCACTAATAGCCATCAACCTAATCAGTAACTGAAAATGTGAGATCACAAATTTTCACTTCCGTACAACCAACACACACAACTCCAAAAATATGTCACCATGAAAGAAAAGATAATAAAAAAAAATTAAAAATCAAGAAACAACCTCTCACTTGAACTCGAAAGTTGGTGGGATCGGTGAGTCAAAGCTCTCCAGAACTTCCGTCTTCACACCGCCATCACTCTTCTTCTCTTCTTCCTTCCCACCACCAAAGAAGCCTCCAAACCAAGAAGACGAAGACGTCGACGTAGAGGCTGCCGCCTCTTGAGGCATCCCATGGGCCCCACCGGGAAGATCCTCAACAAAAATCGGCGCCTCTTGCTGAGCACTCATGACTTTATTCAACATAATCCCGGCCCCCTCAATAAGAGCCAAGAGCACACCACCGAAAACGGCTGAGCGTGAGGCGGCGCCGACCCCCTGGCGCATCTGGAGAAATCCACCGGTGGCGGCGCCTGCGATGATCGAGTTCCATGGGTCCTCTTTCTGCCTGAGGTAAACCATGGAGCAATCGAAGGTGGAGAATAGGCCGCCCCACACGGCGAAGCTGCCGCCAATACGAGGGGCGTTCATGCGCAGTGCCTGAGAGCCGCCGACTAGGCGCGTGCCCTTGGGGGAGTTGTACACGCCCTTGAGGAAGTGGAAAGCGGAGCCGCCGACGGCGCCCATGCCGAAGGCGCCACCGATATCGTCAAGAATGCGGTCCGGACATGGCTCGCGGGAGGTCTCAGGGGTTCCCATTATTTTTGATCGACTGATTTTACAAGAAAAATGAGAGGGGGTTTTAGAAGGGTGTTGGGTTGGCGGGCGGTGGGGTCTGCTAGGGCGAAGAGCTTGGGGAAGGGGTTACCTCAGGTGGTAATTTATTAAGTTTTTCCTTTTTTTTCCTTTTAAAAACAAATTTATTAAGTTCTAAGTTTTAACAATTTAAAAACATGTTTTTTTTTAAAAAAAAAATTAAGAATGTGTTTAGCACTAAATTTTATAATTAATTTTAATGTTCGTGTGGTTGAATAGGAGATGAAACATCATTTTGAAATAGAAGATCTCATCTAAATCCTCGGATTCTCTAACACATCACTAGGGGTGTTCATTGAATCGAATTACGAATTCTTCGACTTCCTCGAATCGAATTAATAGAATGAAATTTTTAAAACCTTGATTCAAATTCGATCCTAATTTGATTAATTTCAAATCGAATTTAATTGAATTGATTTATCGATTTTCGAATCGAATTGAGTCAATCCAAAATCCAAATTTATTGATAAATCGGGCAAAGTGTTATGTTTCGGCTCATATTTTTCAAATCCAAAATTCGTATTTTTCAAGTAAAATTTCAATTTATTTTTAACCAAAGAATTATATAATGAAACAAATGAATAAAAGAGTCATATAATTCATCAAAACTATATTGTTACTTTAAAGATATTACAAAACTAAAAATAAAATACTTTTAAGGCTGAAATCTATTAAAATCAAAAGTATATTGTTCTTTTTTTTTTTTTTTTTGAATAAAGACATTGTTCTTTTAAGTTTAAACTTTAAACACATCATAACACAATTCAGAAACTACACAAAAAATGTCAAGACTTTGAAATAATATTGAAATGTGAAACTAGCGATGACGGTATGACCAATGCTATAATTCTATTGCAACAATTTTATTATAATAGCCATGTGAAACTAATGTTGTTTATACATCAACTAATTATATTATTTCTATTCTTCTATTCGCATATGCATATTATGTTTAAAATATATAATATATAAATTAAATTTGAATTATTATTAAGTTCGAATCAATCACGAATTCGAATTGAAATACAAATACGAATCGATATTCGAATCGAATTTACTATTTCACCTCGAGAATTTTCGAATAGAATTCAAAAAATTCTCAAATTCGTTATTCGATTCGAATATTCATATTCGAAATTGAATTGATTCAAAATTCAATTCAAAATTCAAAAATCCTAATTCGAAATTGAGTTTTGAATTTAGTCGATCGAATTTCGAATTGATTCGAAAAATAAACATCCCTACCCATCACCACATAATTACGAAAACCATTAACTTAAGACTATAATGTCCTTGCAATTAAATAAATCATAAATACACCCTCAATCCACGCTTTAAATAATGTATCGGCTTCAAACCTTATACTAGATATCGGTGGTCGGTCGGTACTATAAGGCCCTGAAAACCATTTTCACTAACTTTATTTATTTTTATATTTTTTCACTTTTTTTTAATAAAAATAGAGTTCATAAATTTAATATTTAATATGTTAATTTCATTATTTGAATTTTGAGCTAAATATATACATCATTTCCTTTTCACTAAATATATACAACTTTTCCTTTTATATTAAAAAATTACATTCATATTATATATAATATAATTTCAAATACAATTAATTTTTACTAAAATTGGTAAAACCGGCGGTTGAATTGGTCCGACCAGTTGAACCATTTACCGATGGCTTGGCCTATTTTATCACCAAAATGCTACTTAAACTATTGTCCCAATCTCTAAATAAACCGTCATATTTTTGTTAAAGTTTATAATCTTCTTCTACAGCTCCACATTCTTCTCTTCTTCTTGGCTAACACTATGAACATTTTTTTTTTTTGTGAGATAAGCGGTTCAACTTGGTGTCTTTGCAAATTTTAGGGTTTAGAGAAAAAAAGTTCACATATTTTCTTTGTGAACTTTTTTCTCTAAACTCTAACATTCCCAACACCAATATTATTATGAATTTGGACCACAAAGATTTAATTGAGACGAAAAATATAAGTATCTTCTCATTTTACCACTTAAAGAATAGTGTATCTCCATTTTTACACGATTTTTCCAATTGTTATTGTAGTGCGAAAGAGTCGACACGGCACGATCACAACGTATAAAATATGGCACGGTTATTTTGTGACATATGTACAATCATGCCAATTTGATATGGCACGATCGTACCAATCATGCACCATATATAACATGGCATGATCACTATCATGCCACAATCGTTCCAACCGACATTTTTGTTTTGCTTGAATGTAA
Organism: Rehmannia glutinosa; assembly: GCA_016081115.2. Lineage (NCBI taxonomy): Eukaryota > Viridiplantae > Streptophyta > Magnoliopsida > Lamiales > Orobanchaceae > Rehmannia > Rehmannia glutinosa. The sequence goes on along the minus strand of CM071931.1, from coordinate 48,806,477 downwards.
TAAACTATTGTTAATGTTTTTGTCTTATTGTTAATATGAACTAAACTTGATGCTACGGAGTATAATGTTGTTGGTCCTCCGAATACATGTTTATAACGCACGAACTTTTTTATGTTCGCGAGTAAAGATGACGTTTTGTTTTAGTAAAATGTATGAATGTACTACAAAAAATTAAGAGAAATGAAGGAGGGTTGGAATATCGTCTAACCATGTCAAAAATATTACAATTTGCAAGTACTAAATCGAACCGTTGCCCTTTTCCCTCTGTTTGGTTGCGACTTGATGACACCGAGCCGAAATGCCGAGGAAGAAATTAATCCACGCAATAAGCCCAAAGACACATCCGAGTGGGGGTATACATGTGACGCCGATACGGTGCCGGGTGACACGTCATGAATTAGGCTCGCCCGCCATACCGAGCCCAACCACGCATGGGCTGCTGAGCCCCCGACCCCGAGCCCAAATTTCGGCGGGAAACGCATGCGCGACATTCATAAAAATAACTATTTGCCCATGCTTGCCCATGCTTAGCACTTTATTGGTATCAAAAACCGCCACGTGTCGAAAGTTATTAAGAGGAGTCGCCAGTGGCAAGACTTGGCCGACATGCACGATTAGAAGGGGACATGTGTCATTTTTCAATTATTTAACCGATTAGTGACTAATTAGTGCAAAGATGACTCATTGAAAAATCACTTACGAAAAGGGGTATAAAAGGCTCAATTAAGGAAAAATGAAGGAGGGAAAAAGATAGAAAAAGCACCAGAAAACGTGTTATTATAAACAAAACCGACCCCGATAGTCCGGCTCGGCATTATATCATAAAAGGCAGAATTAGCCATAAATAAACACACGTTACGCACGCTTGTATTTCCACGTGTTAAATTTATTACATATTTTGCTTGTTGACCAAAACGCACGTCAACAAATTGGCGCTAGAAGGAGGGCCCGTATTGGTCCAATCAGAGTTCCAGGCAAAAGCACGTTAAGTAAAAACCAGGTAAAGTTCAACGTTTATCCTTTTCATAATAGGAAAAATGAGTCAACAGTCGAGAAATGCTCGTTTGACTGAAGAACAACACCCTAACAACCAAACTGGTCAGACTACTAATGGTCAAAATATGCTCCAGCATGTGGGGAGCACTACTTTATTTCCTTTCGCTCAGCTAGTTGCTAACCCAACTTTTGTACAACAAATGAACCAACTCATATCACAAACTCTCGCTGCCACAAACTCTCAAGCACCTCCTCCACTTCTTGTAAATACTAACCCACTCAATCCACAACTAAATGTTAATATCAATCCTCAAGTCCCCGGGCTTCCTCATAATGAAGTCCAAGAGGCTAGTTCAGGTAATGAACATGCGTGTCCGTCGTGATAGAAGGCGGCCGCGAGAAGATGAAGAAGGGCAAAGTCGTGTAGCAGAATCACTACTGGAGCCAACACGACATCGCCATGCCCACTCAGTGTTCGCCGGACGACTGGGAGTTGATACTTTACGCCCGACTCGATCGATAAGTTCCCGACTCTCGGTTTCGGATGAGCAGAACCGCTAGGGTCAACTGAGATCAAGGCCCTAACCTATGGCAGGAAAGGGATGTAGAGATTCAACGCCTTCGCCGTCGTTTGAATGAATTAGAGGGCGGTCCGGAAGGCGAACAATCTCGAAGACCACCCCAAGCGATGAACCAACCAGTTGTTATGTCGCCATTCTCCCCTGGTATCCTGGCGACCCCGTTACCACCAAAGTTGAAAATCCCCCAAGTCGGTCATACAATGGGGAAACCGACCCGACCACTCACATCCATAAGTACTTAGCATGGATGGAACTGTACAGCCCCAGTGATGCCATTCTCTGCAGGACTTTCCCATTGACATTGGGCGACCGAGCCCACCGTTGGTTTAGGACCCTACTACAGGGATCCATTCGGGCATGGGGGGATCTTGTCTCCGCCTTTACGACGCATTTCCTGACTTCCAAGGTCCGAGCCGCACCAAAGGACTCCCTTGTGAACATCAAACAAGGGAAGGACGAGCCCCTGAAAAGCTATATCTCTCGGTTCAATAAGCAAGTTCGAGAGATAGAACCGGTGTCGGATGACGCCATTTTAATTGCAGCCATGGGCCGCCTTGCCCCGAAAACTTGGTTTAACTACTCTATCCATGAATCGGGGCGACCTCGTACCAAGAATTTCGTCCGCGCGAACGCCATATTTGCGTGGAAGAAGCCGTGGCAAGTAATCGCCCCAGTAGCACGGCCGGGCGTGAGAAAGGACGGAAGGAAGGAATCAACAATTGGGTCGGGTCGGGATTTAGACCATTCTTGGAAAACCCGACCACCGGATTTAAGGCTCGCCAGGAAGCGCGAGCCGAAGTTGCCGCGCTGAGAAGTACTTTGACCCACACTCCATCAGCCATATGGAATGAAGTACAGGGTTTGAATTTGTTACCCCCGGCTCGGCCTTTGAAGGTTGAGCCGCCAAATTAGATTCACGCCGATATCGTCCCCTATCATAAGTCAATAGGTCATGATACCGGAAGAGTGTCGAGATCTGATCAGAGAAATTATGCGTATTGTTCGGCAAGGCGGTCTCAAAAGATACGTTCATGAACTACCGCCCCCACCGGCACTGACTCAAGGTGTCAACCCGGAGTGCATAACCAATCCAGCTCTCCTGCCGCCACCACCTGCCGAGAATCAGGGTAGGGAGATCCTCATGATGTCGAGTGTGAATCGAATCAACACTAACACACCAAGAGATAGCCACTCCAACAAAAAAAGGTGATGTCGACAGCGCCCACGCCGAAAGGCAAGTTCGGGTGGCGGAAATCAAGGAAGGCCAACCCACCAGCCGCTTTGTGTTCTCGGACGTGGATGCCGACCAGGTGGTCCACCCTCATTCTGACCCCCTAGTCATTACTGCACCGATTTTGGGTATTCCAGTTCATAGAATTTTGATCGACTCTGGAAGCTACTCATCGGTCATTTACGTCCGAGCCTTTCGAAGATTGAACGTGGACGATAGCTATATCCGTCCATGCAACGACAACATTCTGGGGTTTGGTGGAGGAAGAATAATTCCGCTCGGGGAAGTTGACTTGCCCATCCAAATGGGACAAGGGTCGCATAAACGGACCATCATGACAACATTTAAAATAATCAACGCCGATTCGGAGTACAATGCTATTATTGGAAGGCCATTGCTTTATCATATAAAAGCAGTCGTTTCAATATATCATTTTTGTATAAAATTCCCAACATCGATGGCGAGGCCATACATAAGGGGAATCCAGAGGGAGTCGCGAGAATGCTCTCTCAAACTCCGACCGATGGAGATTAATGTGATGGAACAAGGAGAAACCAAAGGACCATGCAAGGCGATCCCCAGATAAAAGAGGAGCCCGAGCGGGAGGTGGTGATTGTTCAGGAGGATAATCCAGGTCGTCGACCTGGGAAGGTACCGATGATGGAAGAACGAGGAAGGAGGATAGAGCCGAGAAATGTACCTGCAACAATAGGCGAGCCGGCAGCCAAGAATGAACCGGCCACTGAAGATGAATTGCCCCTGCAGAGAAAGGAAGGGCAGAGCAAGAAAAGAAAATGGGCGGAACCAGTGGAGCAGGTCGATGCAATCGACGTCGGAAGGCCGAGCGAGGGGCGTCAATTACGTATTGGCCATGACCTCCCAGAACCATATCGAACCGAATTGATTGAGTTTTTGGGAAATAATCTCGACGTCTTTGCGTGGACTCATGCAGACATGCCCGGAATTGACCCCAAGCATGCATGCCACCGCCTTAATATTGATCTAACGTTCCGCCCAGATTATCCGAAAAGCGCAAAACTCGCCCCCGACAGAAGTTGCACTTGAGGCCGAGGTTAACAAGTTGCTAGATAATCAATTTATCCGGAAGCCCTCTATCCCGATGGGTTGCCAATCCTGCTCGGTCAAGAAAAGCAATGGCCAATGGCGCCTGTGCGTAGATTTCACCGACCTAAATAAAGCATGCCCTAAGGATAGTTATCCATTACCGAACATTGATTATATAGTAGATGCCACGGCGGGACACGAGCCGATGAGCTTCATGGATGCATACTCGGGTTACAACCAAATACGAATGCACCCAGATGACGAAGAAAATACATCATTCTTCTCTGCTCGTGGAATTTACTGTTACAAGATGATGCCCTTCGGGTTGAAGAACGCTGGTGCGACCTACCAAAGGTTAGTAAATAAGATGTTTGAGAAAATGATAGGTCGTACTATGGAAGTCTATGTAGATGACATGTTGGTGAAATCATTGTATATATCTAATCATCTCAACGATCTTAATAAAATGTTCGCTATTTTTTGAGAGAGTACAAGATGATGTTAAACCCGAGAAAATGTACGTTTGGGGTCGGCTCGGGTAAATCTTGGGGTATATGGTCAGCCAAAGGGGATCAAGCTAACCTGCATAAAAATAAAAGCCATCATCGATCTTGAACCCCCAAATTCTGTAAAAAGGATACAAAGTCCGACAGCCGATTGGCGCCCTTAACCGATTTGTTTCACGATCCACGATAAGTGTAAACCTTTCTTTGAAATCATAAAAAGACCAAATATTTTGAGTGGACCGAGCAAGCACAGTGCCTTTGAATCCCTTAAACACCACCTCTCTTCAATTCCTATATTGCAAAAACCTTCCTGAGGGAGAAACTTATATTTGTACTTGGCAAGATCCGAATACGCCGTCACTCGGTGTTAGTCAAAGCTAGATAATTCTATTCAACATCCGGTCTATTACACCACAGCGTTACATGACGCCGAGCTCGCTATCCGCCAATGGAAAAGTTGGCTTATTCATTAATCATCATGGTGCGAAACTCCGTCCATATTTTCTAGAGCACAAGATTATAGTCTTGACAAACTACCCACTGAAGCGGAGTACTACACTGACCCGACACTTCTGGTCGGATGATCAAGTGGGCTGTCGAACTCAGTCAGTTTGATATTCTATATGAACCGCGCACGAATAAAAGGTCGAGGCTTTAACCGACTTTGTGGCGAATTCACACCTTCCATACAATTGGAAGTTATGGAAGACCAAGAATGGAAGTTGTTCGTTGATGGCTTCTCCATCACAAAGCCGAGCGGCGGCGGAATCGTGATAATCGATCCAAACCAAAATGCTTCCGCCGTCACGATTCCGATTCCCCGCAACGAACAACGGCTGAATATGAGGCATTTCGGTGGGCCTAGATATGGCGGCTTCTATGGGCCTAAAACGACTACTAGTACATAGTGATTCTCACCGTGGTCGTTCATCAAATCAACGGTGAGTACGAAGCAAAAGAGCAAAAAATCGCACAGTATTTGGACTTAGTCAAGAAGAAATTGTTACACTTTGAGACGAAAGTCTTTCATGTGCCCCGAGCCGAGAACATGCAAGCATATGCCCTAGCTCGGCTCGGTTCCAGCCTCATGAAGGATGCCATTGCGGATGTCATCACACACAACCTGTTCGCCTCGTCACTTGGCGCAAAGAAGATACATGCAACCAAGCCACCGAATGACATGGATGAACCCGATCATTCAGTATTTGGAAAAAGGAGTTCAACCTGAAAACAAAGTCGAGGCTAGAACACTACGAACCCAAGCGGCTCGTTTCACAATAGTGGACGACGTCCTATACAAATGAGGATACTCCGTCCCACTTCTTCGGTGCCTGTCCGAGATAGACGCGGATTACGCACTTCGAGAGGTTCACGAGAGAATATGCGGAAACCACGTCGGGGGCGACATTAGCTTATAAATTAATACGACAAGGATACTACTGGCCATCCCTAAAAAAGGACGCAACCGACCTCGTCAAAAGATGTGAGAGGTGCCAAAGATTCGCGCCACAGGTCAGGTATCATCCTGAGCAACTCACCTCCGTATTTAGCCCTTGGCCGTTTGCCAAATGGGGAATGGACCTTATCGGACCACTCCCCACTGGCAAAGGGGGCGTTAAGTATGCCATTGTGGCGGTGGATTATTTCACAAAATGGGCGAAGGCGGAGCCTGCGAAAATAGATGAGGAAAAGATTGTGAGTTTTGTATGGAAGTCCATTATTTGCGATTTGGGATACCACATTCGATTATTACTGACAATGGGAAACAATTTGATAATCGGAGGTTTCAAATTTTTGTGAAGGTTTCCACATCAAAACCACTTCTCGACTCCATACCATCCCCATCGAATGGACAAGTTGAGACTGTTAATAAAATACTCAAGTATACCTTGAAGGCGAGATTGGAGGAGTCTAAAGGTAATTGGCCAGAGGAATTACCCGGAGTACTGTGGTCATACAGAACAACGCATCGAGCGGCCACGAGAGAAACACCTTTTTCTTTGGCTTATGGAACCGAGGCGAACATTCCTGTTGAGATTGGAGCCCCTACCTTCAGTTCAAATTTTTCCGAAGACGGCAATGAGGCTGCGCTCCGAGCCAAGCTAGATCTGCTCGAAGAAAAAAGGTGCAGTGCCGAGATGAAAAACGCCGTGTATAAACAAAGGAGTGAGAGGTACTACAATTCGAAAGTAAAGGAAAGGAGATTTCGTGTCGGTGATCTTGTGTTGAAAAAGATAACGGTCTTGAACCCACCATTGAAGCCAACCTGGAGGGCCCATTTCGGTCAAAGAACGTCTTATCCGGTGGGGCGTGCCAGCTAGAATATTTGAGTGGAGAAAAATTTATGCATCCATGGAATGTAGCATACGAAAAGGTACAATCAATAAAGATCTCGGTTTATCCGGATAGGATTCCAGGGAATTATCCTTTCATCCGATATTCTCAGTGAGCTCTCTAAAGGGGGACAAAATTTTTACTCACCTCGCCACTCGTGCGAGGACAACAAAAATCACCTCACCAAGAAGGCTTGAATGCCGACAAGTCATCTCGCACGCCCCTTTGCACGATAAAGGGCAACTCGCCCACAAGGCGGATCTATCCTTAAAAATAAAGACTTGGTCACGCACCAAGCGCAAAACAAAGACTTGGTTACGCACCGAGCACAAAACAAAGACTTGGTTACGCACCGAGAACAAAACAAAGACTTGGTTACGCACCAAGCACAAAACAAAGACTTGGTTACGCACCAAGAACAAAACAAAGACTTGGTTACGCACCGAGCACAAAAACAAAGACTTGGTTACGCACCAAGCACAAAACAAAGACTCAATGTACACACCGAGCATAAAATGAAGACTTGGTCTATACACCAAGCATAAAATAAAGACCAGGTTCATATACCGAGCACGAGAGTTAACTAAAGCAGGTAAAGTCTCTTATTCAGAAGCACTGGGAACCGAGCCCCGTACTTGGGAATATAAAAGGAAAAAGAGGATAAACAACAATCTTACAAAAAGGAGAAGAGCCAAGCATATACAAGAAGCTTAAAACACATACACAGGTGATAGAAAGAAAAGTTCATTTCTACGTCAACAGTATTTACACAGAAGGGGCTGTAGCCCATTACATCCCAAGGCACGAAGCCAAGTAATCTACCTACGAATTCATGTAAAAGCTTATAAATGAAAAAGGGGCAAATAGCACCAAGACTAAGACGGAGGCGGAATTTCAACAGCACCACTGGAGGCAACTTCTTCTACGTCCGGAGGAGGTGAGCCCTGCCTTAACCGAATCAAGGATTTCTTTGAGGCTGGTCGCGTGGCCATAGGTTAACATAAATGCATACTCCTCAGAGTCCTTATAAGCTTCAACGGCCTGTGTACGAGCTTCCCCAACTTGCCGATGAGTAGCCTCTTCGGCCTCTCTGCGCACATCAGCTATACGCCTTTCCATTTCCTCAGCTCGGGCAACGGCAGCACGTTCCAGCTCGGCAACCTTAGCCGTAAGATCCTCTTGACCTGCGCGGCCCGATCTCGCTCGCCTCGACCCTCACAGCAGCTTTTCTCGTAGTTGGCCCGAGCCGTAGCTTCATCTGCCTGGGTCTTCAACGATTCTTGTACCCCTTGAAGAGTAGCATAGGCCTCATGCAGGTCGCCATGCCGCCTTTCCAGATCGGCATATTTTTTCTCCAGCTCGCGAGTTCCCCCAATCGCATGCCATAGGAGCCCAATGATCCGCCTAGACATTCCCATGGCGTCTCGAATCGCTCCTCAAAGCCGCCTCCGAGCGGCAATTGCTCAATGCGCTTTTGTCCAGGCACGAGCCGGGACACTCATTGCGGCCCGACCCGCTTTGGACAAAGCTCGCGATCGTTTCTTCCGCTTGTAACGACGGACAAACTCCACAAACCATTGATGGCGTATCCCGGACATTCCCTCGCAGCACTCGTCTCTCACACTCGACTTGGAGGGATGAAGTGACCCTCCCGGCCGAGGTCATCCGAGAAAGTCCGCGGACCTCCCCTTCAGGGCCTGTCCCAGATGCACCGGCCGCCGACCGACCAGCCCCCTTCGCCGTTGCCGGCTCTTGATCACAATCCCTCTCTTATCCTTTGGAGAGGGGTTCTCTACCGCCTCGCAGCACCCCATCAACAGGGCATTTACCGCCCGGGATATCCGCTCTCCGAGTCGCCTCCGCATTTGCGGGTGGTCTGCAGCCGCCGAGTCGGCGCTGGCCGTGTTCCTCACGCTGCGAAGCGCGCACGCAAGTCCAAGCCACGCCCTACAAAAACGACCACTTTGTTAAAAGATCAAAAGAAAACGAAGAACATTTCAAAAGAAAGAGATAGTGTAAAAATACTAAGTATGTTTACCTCGAACGGCCGAACTCGGCGGTTTTGGAGTCCGTTGCCCACCGGGCAGACGATCCGCCCACGTGACTAGCCGCTGCGGATTTGGCTCGGCCGCTTAGTTCGCTACTGCTCCTCCCGGAGAGTGGGGCCGTACTTCTTGATCCCGGAGGGTTCTGTGAGCTCTCTTCCGGCCTCCCCCTCCCGCTCTGCCGCCTCATCCCGGCCGCCCCTCGGCCTCAAGGTTGCGACGGCGAGCGAGCAGCCTCAAGCCGGGCCAGGCTAATTTGGCCTCATGGCCAATCTCTCAATTCGTCTATCCCCGATGCCCCTGGGCCTGGATATTCTCCACCGGCGGATAAAGGTGGCCGACAGAGGCCCTTTTGATGCTCGGTTCTCTATAAAAAAAAAAAAAAAGAAGCAAAGTCAGTCACATAAAAGGGGACAATAACAACAAAAGCGAGAAAGGAGAAAAGATAGACTTATCAGAACCAAAAATAAAATTTGAAGGAGGATGAAGGATAGTTTCCTTGCTCCATCCTCCACGCGAGCTTGCCACTCGCCGCTCACCCAGAGCCACTTGTCTTTCCATTCCTTCAAAGATGAAGGGAGCCCTTCCACTAGGCCGTCCAGATACCCCAGTCCGGTCTGTACGTAATACCACCCGGATGGCTGACCCCGAGATGAAGGAGTCGCTCGCCAGACAAAGAGCTCGTTCATCTCTTTGAACTTGGGGCGAGGGTATTTTTCTAGGTGGAACATCACCAAGAGGCCGATGATCCTACCCCAAGAAATAGGGTGCACTTGGGTCGATGCATACCCCACTTGCAAAACCACCGCGTGAGAAAACCGGCGGGAAATCGCAGCCCATATAGGAGGGGGCGACATGTATGGCCACGCAACCCGCTGGTGGGTACTGAGGAACCTCCGTACCATCCGGTACCGCGCCAATGACTGTTTTTCGAGAAGGCACGGTGTATCAGCCCGGACTGGCACGAGAGAATTCTAACGAAGGATCTCCGAGTGCTGATCTTGACGATACGCGCGAAGAAGAGGATATGGATCCATCGGAGCCGGAGCGTGATAACGTGGAGCGGGTAGACGAGCCCTTCGGAGATTCGAGGCCGGAGAGACCTCAAGTGCCCATGGGCCATCGTAATGGCGACGGCCGGCAAGGAGGAGGCCCTCGCCTTCGCGTAGAGCCTCAGTGGACGCCGTGTGATATAAACGACATCCCTAGCATGCTGATGATCCGGGAGATGAGAGAGCTCCGGTGAGGTACCGTATTCCAAGTGGCATCAATTTTTGGATTAAAAATAGTGTACGTCCGCTCTAAAGATGTTCCGCCTCGAGGAGAAGAATCCGGAGAAGAGATCTGAATGATGCTCGGACTGTAAGGCGAAGATGGCCGTGCTGGGGAGAAATAAACAGAAGGTTCAGAGGGGGGATCCTCGATTTCAACCTCTACGCTATAGCTACGACTTCTACTATCCTCGAAAGAAGACATTTTATAGGTAAAAGGAGAGTATTTCGAAAAAAATACCTAAGTTTGGAGTCTCTGAACTTTGAAAGCCGACCCAAAATTTTCGCTCGTCTTAGTCGAGTCTAGCTCAAAGGTTAATGGATGCGAAAGTGAATAATGGAGGGAAAAAGAGGTATTTATAGATGGAGTTCCCTCGATAAACGAAGCGTTTATCCAAAAAGACGCGCCTTTTCAGCCTCATAAGCCGTCGAAAATGTCAGAAAACGTCATGTCCCCACGCCCGCTGACAGAACTGATGCGCCTTTTCAAATTCCTGCGCAAGATTGGTCCAACCAAAGAGACCACGTGTGTATGTCATTATGGCACCACAATGAATGCGCCGCTATAGACATTAACCACTACGCGACAGATGTCAGGAATGAACAAACCTTTGAAGATTCCGTTTCCTCATTAAATGTTTATCATTAGCATTGAAGTTTAACTCCGACTTGAAAAATTCTCTCTCGAAATTAAACTTGGGGCCTTTGATGACACGAGCCGAAGAAATTAATTCCACGCAATAAGCCCAACACACATCCGAGTGGGGGTATACAGTGACGTCGATAACGGTGCCCGTGACACGTCATGAATTAGGCTCGCCCGCCATCACGAGCCCAACCACGGTATGGGCCGAGCCCCGACCCCGAGCCCAAATTTGGCGGAAAACGCATGCGCGCGATGATTCATAAAAATAACTATTTGCCCATGCTTGCCCATGCTTAGCGCCTTATTGGTATCGAAACCGCCACGTGTCAGAAAGTTATTAAGAGGAGTCGCCAAATGGCAAGGCTTGGCCGACATGCACGATTAGAAGGGGACATGTGTCATTTTCCAATTATTTTACTGATTAGTGACTAATTAGTGCAAAGATGACTGTTGAAAAATCACTTACGAAAAGGGGTATAAAAGGCCTCAATTAAGGAAAAAGGAAGGAGGGAAAAAGATAGAAAAAGCACCAGAAAACGTGTTATTATAAACAAAACCGACCCCGATAGTCCGACTCGGCATTATATCACAAAAGGCAGAATTAGCCATAAATAAACACACGTTACGCACGCTTGTATTTCCACGTGTTAAATTTATTACATATTTTGCTTGTTGACCAAAACGCACGTCAACACAGCTACAACTAAGGTTCCATGTTCATCTTCTCACATTTTTTTTTATGTATGAGAGAATTGATTCTATGTTTACATCTCAGTAGCAGTGGTTTGGATATGGTTATTTATATCTGGGGGCATTCTAGTAAATTCACAAATGAAAGAAATAGGCTGGCTGTTGTATCCCACCTCTAATTTTATCCCACCATAGAGGTGGGATGTGTTATAAGCCAAATAATTGATAAAGAAGCGGGCCTTGCCGCCTTGCCCATATAAATGGCTTTAAATGCTATAGCCAAACAAAATAGGGTTATGGACACATTTTCCCAACATTCCGGAAAAAAAAGATATATTTATGTTCTCGGGCTTTTTTCCGAATTCTTTTACGCTCCTATATTTTTCGGATATTTTTACGCTCCCCCTTTTTTTTGCAGACTTTTAATGTTGTTGTTTCAATGTTGTTTCGAACATGTTTATCTACTAGAATTTAAGTAAAATACAATTTTTTACCATTAAATAATCTATTAATATTTGAGATCTTATAAACCATCAAGAAAGATATACATAAATAAACATATTATATATAAAACACATTGAAAATAATATGTAAATAACACATGAATAGAAAAATATAATTCAATTGTTAATCCAATGCACTGAAAACATCGAAAACAACATTGAAACAACCAAGAAACAATAGAATGATATTGAAAACTATATAAACAACCCAGAAATAACAGACACCATATAGAAAATAACACAAGAACAAAAAATGCTTAAAAATAGGTTTAAAAAAGACTACATTGAAACATCTAAAAGAACATGAAACAACAAAGAAACAATATAGTAACATTGAAACAATATAGAAACAACCCAGAAACAATACATGTGAAGCCCCACATTTGGATAACTTGGAATCATTATTTAAATTAGGTATTCATTTATTATAAAGTATATTTATTCTATCTCTAGTTTCGCGTATTCGAATTGTTGTTGTGTAATTTTGAATTCAAGTATTATTGTTGTAGTAATTATTGAGCAATAATTAATTGATTAATATTAGTAATTCTTGCCTCATTAGCGGGTTAATGAGAATTGATGAGTATATGAGTTATTTAGATTGAAATTTATTTGATTTTATTTAGAATTAAGCAAAATCAATTGGTTATTAGAATTATTGGAATGATTGGGTTATTAGATATGCACTAATCCAAGAATTAATTCGAAGTTTGTTTTGGGAAATATTTTAATAATTAAATCTCTTTTCTGAAGAGTTAATTATTGTATTATCTATGTGAGAATTTATTTAATTATTAAGTTGGGGTGATTAATTATAGGGATTATAAATATATATCTTATGTGAAAATTAAAATTTTCAATATTCTGTTAAAAAAACATGTACTAGTATATATGTAGTTAAATATAATTAAGCTTACAAGTAAAGATATATATATATATATATTAACACCACATATATACATAACTGATATATACATGTGAATATATATATATTATATATATAATATATGTTTAGTAAGTTATATTTCTAAAATATACTCACACCGCCTAGAATTGGATAAAGGACTTGACAAAAATATATCACACTTTACTTCTGGAACACATCTATAAGAACAGAGAGCAGACTGCGAGTGCGAGAGGATATGGCTGACTAAATTAAATTATGAAAGAGGTGATTAGAGAACAATTGGTAAGTTGCCTAATATCCCTCTCTTTTGTTCAATTACTCAATATGAGAAAGCTTAGGTTTTAATTTGTTATTTAGAAAAGTTGCCTATTGAATTGGAAATTGAGAGCATAAAATCGTGTGTAGAATTAGAAAGTTTGTGTCAATGATTTCTCTATTAGAAATGCAAGAAGTACCGTGTTGTGGAAAGAAATACAAAATTATGGAATATCGTGTGTAGACATAGCACATCAACTACAAGGTGTTTGTCATAACTCAAAACCTTACTGTTGGGAAATCATTTTATAGATTTTGATAAATGCCATGTAAAACTTAGAATAGGAAGTTGGCACCCCATTTTTGTTGTAAACTGCATTGTAATAGATAGGGCTGGTCAAGCTGAGTTAAGTCAGCTATGCCTAAACATGCAAGAAGACAACTGGAGACTAGAAGGAAGACTCATTTTGCAAGAATGAGTATGGCAAAGAAGAGAAGACGGAACTCGATCAAGGTGCGGTGAGATGCAACAGAGTAAAGTATCGATCAAAGTCAACTCAAGACAAACCAAGTCTTAAGGTTGAAGTGATGAAGAAGAGTCATCAAATGATTGGAAGTCGACTCAAGTCACCTGGGATGTGAAGAAAATGTAGTCAAGTCAAGACAATCGAAAGAGATCCGTTGCACATAAATCAAGAGAATTACTTAAACAAGTAATACCTCCATACTACCTTTCTTGAAGTGCTCGGTCCCGGAAGCGTGCAAAAGGAATAAACCAATGGGAAGCACTCGCACCATGTCGAAATCGAAAAGCTAAAGAACAATTCATACGAGGAAGTGGCAATTCCAAGGATCGCAACAAGACAAGCCAACGACCACAAGTGACTTTCAAAAATAAGCCTATCTCTTCAACGGGCGATTTTTGAAAGATCGCTATAAAAGGCCGAGGAATAACTCGAGAGAAGGTTACCGAACCACGAACATTCAAGCAAACATTTGAATCAGTAACCTAAGATATTCTCAAATCATTCAAGATCAATCCTCAAGCCTACATTACGAAGAAAATCAATCCAACACTCACCGTGAAGGAAAGATAGCTTCAATCGGTTGAAGAGGAAATTTTTGAAGAATCAAGGGGGTCTACATTCCACGGAGGATTGTAGAAAGGTTCAAGGTCGAACCCGTTTCAAGTTTTTGGAGGGCTTCGTGATCAAATCCAAGGAGCTTGAGCAAGTGGGCTGTAGTAGCAAGGCAACGCCTGTGAAGAAGAAGGCGAGTCGCACGAGAAGCCAAACTGCGTGACCAAGGCATCTCGGATTTCCCAAAGCATCAAGTCGGATGTGTGATCAAGACTTGTATCCGGGATCTTACCACTCAGATATCTTGATCAATACTTAGTGGATTCCTCCGGAGTTGGAGAAGAGAGGAGTAGAAGAATTACCCCATCTTGAACCCCTATAAAAACTTATCGTGTCATTTACATTTCAAAGACTTTTAATTCCTCGTATCTTATTTGTTTAACTCTGTGATAAATTTGCTATCCACTTAATAATCTCTAAGTGCTAAAACCAAGTTTTAAAACAAACTTAACCAAATTCAAGGGTGTTAAGTCTTCCATGAAAACAAATCACGGTCGAGTTAAGTCTTTGGTCAAAACAATGAGTTATTTTATCAACAAACTCGAGTCAGTGCATTGAGTAACTAACTCTGTTTGATTAACTAACTTAGTTTGTCCATCAAGGACACAAAATTGTGAAGTACTAACTCTCAACTTTTAAAAGGACTAAATCAAAAAGTTGGTAAGGTTTATTCAACCCCCCTTCTAAACCTTACACTCACACCCCTTGGGACCTACAAGTGGTATCAGAGCGGTTGGTTCATTGAGCCTTCTGCACTGGTTACTGAACTAGATTAGACAAGTAGTACCGGATACTATAGACAATATTGATATAAACCAATATAGAAATTAGACAAGTAGAATATGCTATACTTTTGTATTAATCCACAAGAGTTTGATAACACATTTATGTTCTAATGAGCTTATAGAAAACCTATATAAGGTCTCTTTTTGAAATTTGAAAACCTGAGATTATATAGTTCAGACCGCATTTTTAAGAAATATTTTGAAAAAGATTTTTGACAATCAAGACAAGAATAAAAGACATGAATATGTGCAATAAATAAAATGCATAATTCGAGAAGAGGATAAGAGTTACCAATTTCTCCATTGCCAAGGGTTGTGTCTTTCCCATTTTTGATTATACCTTCTTCTTGGAAAATGATTTTGTTTATAATATCTTCTCCTTTGATCAAATGGCGCGAACATTTGTTATTTATTTGACGATTTGAATTTCCTTTGACTTTTATTGCGCCGAGTACCTAACATGAAATTTTCTTGTGGTACCCTCATGTGTTTGGGTCCATTGAGATTATCTTTTAGACCTTTAGGTTCCAATAATAATTTGAGCTATTTCTAGCTCGACAAGTATTTGTCGTGTGACCACTTTTACCATAATAAAAACAAGTAATAGTTCTAGAAGCATGGTGATTGGCATAAGAAAAAGTAGGTACTTGATTTTTCATGGCATTGATAACATTTGGCTTATAACCAAGTCCTAGTTTCAAATGATCACAATGTTAAACATCAAGAATTTTGGTCATTTTGTCAGTACTCAAATTAAATTTCATCATATCTTTTTTCATGCCATCAATGTCCTTAGTGAGAGTTTCATTTTCTTTTTCAAGGTTTATAACCTTATCAAGTATAGTAGTGTGAGCACAAATAAGTGATTCATATGAAATAATTAAACTATCCTTTTCATTTTCCATAGTGTTGAATTCCTTTTTCAAATTTTTGTATTTAACAAACATGCTTTGGAATTCATTTTGAAGTTCATCATAATCACCTTGCAATTCATTAATGAAGGAAATAGAACAGTTAGAGCGTACCTCATTGTCTTCTTCGATACCCATTAGACATTGATCAGCTTCTTCATCATCGGATGTAGCAAGAAGCTCATCCCATGTTTTTGGATTTGATATTATATCCGGTTGAGAAATAAATGCTTTTCAATTACTCCTTTCATTTGTATATATTTCATGGATGAGAAGATTGCCAATAAGCTCATCAAAATTTAGAGTTTCCAAATTTTGAGCTTCCGAGATAGCGATAACTTTTTCGGACCAAGAGGTGGAAAGAGCATTTAGAACTTTTGTGACCTTATCCTATTCGGAAATAATTTTCCCAAAAGCAACAAGAGGATTTACAATGTTGTCAAACCTTTCAACCATTTTGGAAATATTTTCTCGATCATTCATAGTGAAATTTTCGAATTTCTCTACATCATGAGCGGATCGAATTCCTCTAATATGATTAAGGAGAATATTTTCTTGTCTTCATCATCGAGCTCCTTGCGGACTTTAGGGATTTGAGTTACATCCTCCTTTTTCTTTATTGGGATAGATACTCCATTAATAATCGTGTTCCAAATATCGAACTCGCAACCTTGTAAGAAACACTCCATTCTATATTTCCAAAATGCATATTTGTTGGAGTCGAAGAAAGGTGGTCTATTGAATGAAGCACCGGTTGGAATATAGCTCTCGTTCGTAGCCATGCATCTTTTCTCTTTACTCGCAAAGAAAAATGATCTTGCCAAAGAGTTTGGCTCTGATACCACTTGTTAGACCAAGTGGCTACAATAATCTTGAGGGGGGTGAATAGATTATCCCAATTTTCCGATTTATGCCCTCTTTTTCGAATATGAGAATGATGACCAAAATAAAAGAGCATGTAAACAACACTTGATGATTTATAGAGATTCAACCCACCTAGGGCCTAATCCTCTACCACCATGGTATGTTCGGAATGGATTTTAAAAAAAGGAAAAAGTTTACTAATAGATACCAAACTATTACAACCTTTACCGTCAAGAGCACCAAACTCTTCTTACAAAAACACCTATGAAGATCATCACAATCTTCCAACTCCAAGAGCACCAAACTCTTCTTCACCTCGAAGAACACCAAACTCTTCCAACTCGAAGATCACCAAACTCTTTAACACCTTGAAAAACACCAAACTCTTCAACACGAAAAGCACCAAGCTTTTCAATCAAATCAACCAAACATGTTCTTACCTAAAGAACACTAAACAATACAATCAAGATTATGCTTTAAATGAAATATTACAACTCAAAAGTGCAAGGGTAATCAAGAAGGAAAGCCTAATAAGCAAGATGTGAAATTTATAAGCTTAGGCTAATAATATAAGAATGTTGAAAGTGAAGAACAAAATATTTGCAGAGATTTTTCTTGTTGCATTGTATTGTGTTTGTCTTGTTTTAATCCTTCAAGCCTACAAGTATTTATCGGAGAGCTTCTTGATTTAATCCCCAACATAGGCTCCTCCTAGAAGAGTGAAATCTGTAAAAATAATGCCAATCAATTGAAGAAAATAGCTGTTAGAATCAATCCTACAATTTCATGAAAAGTTGTCTGCTGCAACGGAGAGTTTCTGCTGATAAAACCTTAGGTCGACCGGTCGACCTCTAATAAGAAAAAGACATTTGAAATATTTAAACATGGGTTGCCCTAGGGGTTGGGCCGGTCGACCCCCTATTTTCATCAAACATGTTGTTCTCTGTTTTGCACAACTTTCAGGTACGAGTTGCCCTATAGGGTGGCCGGTTGACCTCAAAAGAGAGGAGTTGTCCGATTCTTGTCAAAAATAAAGTTCAAGAAGTACTTCAAACTCTTGGTAAAAATCATTGAAAATGTTTAAAGTATTAGGACAAAATTTGGGGACATTGTTTTGGTATAAAATTCATTTATATGAAATCATCAAAATTACGATAAAAATATTTTTCTAACACCGACTGCACATCCGCGGAGAATGATCAAGTGGGCGTTTGAGCTCGGCTAATAAGAAATATTGTATGTACCCGAATAGCCATAAATGGGCAAGCTCTTGCAGATTTTGTACTCGAGTTCACACCATCAATCCAGCTTAATATCAGCGAAGAGCAGACTTGGCGACTTTTTATCAACGGATCTTCCACCATAGACCGAGCATGGAGCGGGATTGTGTCAATCCTTACGACAAATGTTACTTTGCTCGGTAGTGAGCTTTGATCCCCTGTGATAAACAATGAAGCCGAATATGAAGCATTATTGGCGGGATTGGAAATGGCAACCTCCATGGGTCTAAAAAGGTTAACCATTCACAGTGACTCTCCGCTCGTGGTGAACCAGATCAACGGGGACTACGAAGCCGAAGAGCCCAAGTTATCTAAATACTTGGAGCTCGTGAAGAATTATCTCAAATTACAGCAGAAGTTATTCATATTCCAAGGAGTGACAATATACAAGCAGATGCTCTAGCTCGACTTGCGTCCAGCACGGGCACTGACCTGATTGAAATCATGAAAATTACCCATATTTCTTCTCCATTTTTGGGTACATCTAAGATCAACGCCAATGAAAGGGCCGAGTTGGCTTGGATGACCCCAATTGTCTAGTATCTCGAGAACGGTATTCAACCAGAAATTAAGGGTGAAGTAAGGATGTTGAGAACACAAGCTGCCCAATTTACAACTGTGGATGGGATTATGCATAAACGTGACTACTCGGTTCCCTTACTCCGGTGCCTGTCCGAGGGTGAAGCCGAGTACGCCCTGAGAGAAGTCCACGAAGGTATTTGTGGAAACCATGTTGGGGTCAAATCGATGTCCTATAAATTAATTCGACAAGGTTATTATTGGCCAACACTTAAACAAGATGCCATATCGCTGGCCAAGAAATTTGAGAAATGCCAAAGATTTGCATCTCATGTCAGGTACCATCTAGAGCAGCTCACCTCGGTATTCAGTCCATGGTCATTTTCCAAGTGGGGAATTGACATGATTAGACCTCTCCCCACATGCAAAGGGGGCGTGAAGTATGTCATAGTAGCAGTTGATTACTTTATAAAGTGGGCCGAGGCAGAGCCCTTAGCAAAGATAGCCGAGGAAAAGATCGTGGATTTTGTCTGGAAGTCGATCGTCTACCGATTTGGAATACCCTACTCAATAGTGATAGACAATGGGAAATAGTTCGATAACAGAAAATTTCAAACATTTTGCGAAAATTTACATATCAAGAACCACTTCTCTACTCCATATCATTCGCAATGTAATGGTCGTCGAAGCGATGAACAAAATCCTTAAGTACACCACGAAGACCAGGACTAGAAGAATCAAAATAAAATTGGCCTTAGGAGCTCCCGGGAGTACTTTGGGCTTACAGACAACACACCAATCCGCCGAAAAAACCCCCTTTGCCTAACTTATGAAGCCGAGGCGGTCATCCCGATTGAGATTGGTGCCCCAACCCTTTCGAGTTGCAAAGTTCTCGGAGGATACAAATGATATAGCCATGTGAGCCGAGTAGGAAGGACCCTACAAAATTAGCAAAGTCTTACTGATTGGGGCATATGAGCTCAAATATTTAAACGGAGAAAACTTCAATCACCCTTGGAATGTAATTTACCTGAAAAAGTATTATCAATAAAACATGTGTTCTCGGCCTTAAGACCGATCAAATTACTTGTCTTTTCTCTAATAATTTTCATTTTATTAGTTTCGCCTAGCTCCCAACTCATTACTTAACAATCATCACGTCTTAGTGAACTCGACCTAGCACTGAGCATGTTACATAATAATTCCCATTACATTCTACTAATCTCGGCCTAGCACCAAGCACATCAAATGAAGCATCTCTGCTCAACACCGAGCACTTGATAAAGAAAATTAAACAAGTACAAGTCCAAGCAAATATGAAATGAAAGAACTAAAAAGAGAAATTTCATTAAAGACAAAATATTTACAATAGTTTGGCTCGGGGCCGATTACAAAATAGCAGAAAAATAAAAACACCTTAAAGGGCCTGGGGCGGATCGGTGTTAGGCTGGTCGGTAGCAGGGGCCTGGTCAAGAGGCTGGCCACTGAAGGCCACTTCTTCAACATTCTCTTCCTCGGCATTGGCATCCCTATCATCGGAATCAGCAACTTCAGGGTATAGTGGCCTCGCCACATCAATCTCGGATTTAAGTTTCTTGAGCTCCTTCTCGAGCTGAGCAACATTCTTTCCCTTATTGAGCTCTCCTAAAAGTTCATCCATGCTCGTATGTGAGCACATGTGAACATGAAACCACATGCCGGAGATTGTCTGAAGGCTTTTACGGCCGCCTGCCTGACTTCCTGATGGGCCTCCTTCAGCTGCTTTCAGAAACCCTCCTCGCTCTTGGAAAATTCCTTCTCGTGCTTGGTCGCGTCCTTCAGCATTTGGACTTGTTGGCGAAGGACCACCTCCGCCTTCTTAGCCTCATCCTTAGCAGCCGCATCATCTGCTTTCTTTTCAGCCTCATTGGCTTGCTGCTTCAAGGACTCCTGGATACCACCACAGAAGCGATGGACGTCCTGCAAATTTTTATGATGTAGCTCCAAGTCGTGCCCTTCTCTCACCGCCTGCCACAGGGTCCCTATGATCTAACCCGAAAGGCCCATGCAATACTGCATCTTCTATTCCTGTGGACCAGGCCCGAGTCAGGACATCCTTGGTAGCTCGTCTGGCTTCGGGCAGGGCTGCTATCTGTTCGTCAGTTAGGGTGGAGCACTTGGCAAACTCCATGAACCAGTGCGGCCTCAGCCCGACCATCTACTTGCAAGGTTCCTCCCGACTAGCATTGGGAGGAACAAAATGACCCTCAAGTCCCAAATCATCAGAAAATGTCCTCCCAGGAACATCAATCATGTCAGAAGGAAGGATGATAGGCTCCACCTTGGGAGTCTGCTCGGTCCCCGGGATCTCGACCCCAGGTCCCCTCCTTTTCTTCATGGGCTCTTCTGTCTAGTGCCTGACTTTCCTCTTGCCCTGTTGTATCTCTTTCCTCTGCTCGGAAGTCTTCTTAGCAGGGCCTCCAGCAACTTTCTTCACCTTCTTAAGGTAGCCCATAACATCCATGTCGGCTTTAGGAGCTGCACAAAAAAGACAAGAGTATTAAAACTTGGAAAAAACAAACATTATATACATAAAATGGTTGGGTACTTTACCTTGAGTCTCTGTTCTCTGTTCGGCCCTCTGAGGTTTAGCCCTCTACTCAGTACTCTCTCGCTCCTTCTCTATTCCAGAGCCTGAGTTTCTGCTTTAGGCTTGGTGTCCGAGGGAGCTAGTGGGTTATGGTGTAGACCGGCTTGGATAAAATTAGCACCCAAGGTCAAAGACTTTATCTATCAGCTCGTCTTTGAAGCCCCCTTATTCTTTTCATGTTTTTCCACGAACTCTGCGAAAACTGTTCTTGGGAAGGTCAGTTCTCTGCACCAGAAATAAATAATTAATTATTAGAATTTTCTGGAAAACGTAAGGAACCGAGAAAGAAACTTACGAAAGTCATATCTAAAGATGAGGTGGGGAGCAAAGTACTACTCGCCCTTACTCCCAGAGCTCATCCATTCCCCATCAACCCAAAACCACTTATCCTTCAAGTCCTTCAAGGACCCAGGAAGGCCTTCGACGAGATTGTCTTGGTACCCAGGTCGGGTCACCAGATAGTACCACCCAGATGGTCTCTCTTTTTGGTTACTCATAGTGGCTTTCCACAGGACGAGCTTATTGATCTCATCGAGCGTGGGCCTGGGAAACGATGACTATGGAATAGGACGACCAGCCCAATCAAGCTTCCCCAGGAGAGCGGGTGCACCTGGGCCAAAGCAAGTTTCCACCTCCGAAACCACTTTGTTATTAGCCTCGGAAGAGGAAACCTCAGCCCGTATTGAAGGATAGGGGAGTATATTGTAGTGCATCCCACCAACGGGTGCTCAAGCACCTCATCGTGATCAGGCAACCAAAAATGCACCATATCTGGAATGTCCTAAATCCTATGAGATTCATCCAACTCGGCCTAGAGATGCATATCGGGAACCGACGCTCGATGTCGATCCCATCTCTCGCGATATTTTTTGAGGCCTCCGAGCTCGACTCGATGTTCCCGCAATGCCCCGTGCTTCCCTAGCTTCTCAACCTCACGTTGAGGGCCCCGCACTCGCCCAACTCGCTAGGCCCTAGGCTGTCTCACCCCTATTGGGTCCTGGTGCACCACTTCCCCATATGGGTAGCTCTTCCTACCCATACCTTATATCACCCGTGATTGCAACAATAGGAGCAGGAGATAAAATTTCTTCGTCTCTTCCAACTCCCTCAGGAACTTCTTGTTCGGAGTCTTTGTCCAAGTCTGAAATCTCAATAATACTATCCCCCCGGGATACTTCAACATCGGAGGAAGGATCTTCAATGTCAACCTCTACGCTAAATTCTTGGTTTTGGCTATCCGAACCAGACATATTAAAAGAAGAAAGAAAAAATTACCTAAAATAAGTTGGGCAGGCTGTTTCGCTCAAATACCGACCAGGGCTCTACTTGGTCTCTCTCTCTCTATGAAAAGGTAAAATGTTCGAAGTAAAAGTTCAAAAAATTATAGGGGCCTATTCATGGGCGGGAAGATTCCAAGAGACACGACCTTTCAAACCAACAGGGTGTCACTTGGTTCACGCTCCCCGATGGCTCAACCAACCGCTGCCACATGTCAGTCATGATTGTTGGAATTTAATGTGCCATTTTTGCAATAAATGAAAGCGAAGATTGTCAACCTTTTCAAATCCACTCAAGTCCTTTCTCTCTCTCTCTCTCTCTCTCTCTCTATTCAAGTCCCAGCCCGCCTCATCATGTCTCCCTCTTGGCCTCGAACTTGGGGGCCATTGATGATACCCGAGTAGAGATGGAAAAGCATGTACATGTGGTAGCTCAAGACCTGCTGACGTGACTGACCAGACCACTCTAACTGAGATGAGTGTTAGGAGGACCAGAGCCTAACCAAGAAGGCATTTCAAGGCATAAAAAGCCCATTCCCTTAAAGTCAACAATGACCAGAGCCGGAACCCAAGTAGCAGACCAATCTTCCACCTGCAAGATAATAATGGGACAACTCACCAAGCACTATTTGACACATCGTAGTCATGCTACTCATGCATAGCAAGAAGAAGACAAGTGTCCCCACTCACAATGTAGCTACAATGATTGCTAGTTTATTAAATGTAACGACACCGGTTCTCAACCGTCAAAAAGTTCGACTTTTAACACCAAAGCTCTAACATCGGTTGTTTTACTAATAGACAATGAATTAAAACCGGTGTCTATCAAAGCATTTTTGTAGTAGTGACACCGAGAGATTTAATGAAGAAATTTGGTATGGAAGAGAAGTCATCTGAAGATTCCCATGAATACCTCAGTCAAGATGGACATGGACGCAGAAGGCAAAGCTGTTGATCAAACAATATATAGAGCTCTCATTGGATTTTTGCTCTATTTAACAGCAAGTAGGCCATACATCGCCTTTGTTGTAGGTGTGTGTGCCAGATTTCAATCTGCTTCAAAGGAAAGCCATATTGACTATAGCCAAGAGAATCCTAAGTTATTTGAAGGGATACCAAGAAGTTGGCTTATGGTATCCAAAGGATGAAGGATTCAAGCTAGTTGGCTACTCGGACTCGAGGACTATGCTTTGGATGTAGAGTTGACAGAAAAGTACATCGTGCACTTGTCAAATGCTTGAAATAGGTTGGTTTCTTGGTTCAGCAAGAAACAAAATTCAATAGCTACATCCACAGCTGAAGCATAGTACATTGCTGCAGGTAGCTGTTGTGCCCAAGTCTTATGGATGAGGCAACAACTGAGAGATTATGATATAGAAGAAAATGAGATTCCAATTATGTGTGATAACACAAGTGCCATTGCAATTACTCAGAATCCAGTATTGCACTCAAGAACCAAGCACATTGATGTCAGATATCATTTTATAAGAGATCATGTTGAAAAGAAAGACATCACATTAGAATACATATCAACTGATTAGCAGTTAGCTGATATATTCTTTATGTGAATCAAGATTCAAGAGCTTAAGACTGAGCTTGGATTGATTGAGCTGAGTTAGGAAGACTCAGAAGACGTCAGCAGGGTTAGAGAAGGGAGAAATGGAATTCATCAGAGTTTCCTTAACAACCAAATGAAACAACCAAGATGGCTAGTCAATCAGATTGAGTTAGCTGCCGCGATCCAAGTGATTATTTAATCAAGAGAGAAGCAAAGTCAATCACTAATGAAGATAGCTGAGTCATTTATGAGCTAAGTGACAAAACACAATCATTTTTTGTGAACGGGAATGTTTTTAGGCTTGACGTCAGCAGTAATTATGATGTCAGTGAAAAGCCTGCGCTAAATTGCCCATGATTGGATATAAATGATGCTGCATTTAATGCAGGGAAATTATGCAGTTTCTAAGACGTGATCTCAACCTTTGATCAGTTTTCATCTTTTTGAATTCCAAAAACCGTCCTTTCATGTCCCATATATAGAGAAATTAAATTTTCTCTCTCCTTACATACACTCTTGCTCTCAAAGAAATCTCAAGCATTTTCTCTCTGCAACAAAGCTCAAACCCTAGTTCTCATTTTCGTTCGAATCTCAAATCCAAAAACAGAAATGGCACCATCTTATGATTATGCAAAGCTCGCTGAGAAAATCCACACAGGTGCTACTGTGCACTTCGAAGGCCTTGTCAAGCAAGGCGTGGACAAGGCTATAGCCGAAGATCGATCCGAAAAAGCTTGAAAAAGTGGTCTCAAGCGATTCTTATCTATGGAGTTCTCTCACACATGCCTCGAGGAGGTCGCAATGTTTTGCATGAATGCTCAGGTTCACGACGATGAGATCTGCTCATCGGTCCACATCAAAGACATTAAGCTAACTACTGCGGACTTAGGCTGCTAATCAAGTATCTCCATTTGTTATGCAGTCTAAATGAGATAATCGAAAAAGATGTTGATTTGGGCTCACGCGGAAGGAGATAGCCAAACTAGAGGTTGTTGCTGGCTTCAACTACATTGCAAAGAGTCGCCGATAAAAGAAGACTACCACAAGTTAATGGATGTGGTGGCTAATCGTGTCGACATGAAATTTGGATCTTTCAATCAACTCTCTTAGATTAAGCTGATTGTGATGGCCGCAATAATGGAGGAGAAGAAAGTTAACTGGGCCGAGTTCATTTTTGGCAAGTTGTGCCAGAATATGCTAAACATGTCTGTGGGCGATGATGGAATGTTTAGCAGCTCACTCGGCTATGCTTGATCTTAGGCCACCTGTTAGAGGTGAAGGGGGTTCCTCTCCGGAATAGGATACCCTTCAATGTTAACAAGAAGATATTTAGGGCAAACTTGTCTGCTTCCCAGTGCCAAGCCCATGCAAAGAAGACGGCTACAAGTGAGGGAGAATCAGCTTAGCCCATCCCCGTGGACACAACTCCTTCTGTGAAAGCCCCCTCCCCTAAACCTGCTCCAAAAAAGTAGGCACCTGCCCTCGCAGCCAAGTCAATACCTACCCCTGCAGCCGAGAAAGACCCTTCACCTGCCCGCGCAGACAAGAAAGATCTTGCTCCAGCTCCCTGTGCCTCGCAAGCCAACTGCAGCCAAGAAGCAGAGGTTGGAAGAGACATCTTTTACAGCTGAAGAACCTGAGAATGTGGAACCTGAAGTTCCATTGAAAAATAAGTCAAGGAAAAGACTGGTGAGACAGTCTGACTTAGCTGCCATGCCAGCTGAGTCCGGAACAACAAAGTTCAAAGAAAACGATGACGTGATGGTCACTAAGCAGGAATCAGCTGCTGCTGCTCAGCCACGACAAAACCTAGCTGTTAGGGAGACAACTGAGGAACCAGAACCCAACACATTAACCAAGGAAAGGAAGAGTTAGTTGTACAACCCCCTCAGATAGATGCGAGGATTGCTGAGGAAGAAAGGGCCCCTCTTAAGCCCATGCAGGAGGATGATGATTTAATAATGATATCTCCTACACATCCCAAAATTCAAGACAAGCTACGTATTTGGAGATCCTGGAAGCTGAGTTTTGCCAGAGATCAATTTGAAAGCCCACAGTTTATTAAGGAGGAAGAATACCTCCTGGAATATTTGGGGAATGTTGGTGTTCGAACAACGCTGGATGAAGATTGTTGCACCAACATCCTTTTCGACAGAAAGGAGGACGAGAAAATTAAGGCCATTGAGAAAGCCAAGGCGGTTGAGGAGTATAAAAAGCCTCACACTTGTGCTTTCACGAAAGCCCCAGAAAGTGCCTTACAGCCAGCCACCAGCAGTGATAGTGATGTTGAAGTGCTAGACGCTGGTGACCCCATGGAGAAGGCTGAGCTGAAGCAAGACCTAAAAACGTCCAAGGAGCTGCATGATCAAACATTGAAAAGGGGCCCAGGAGAGTCATCATCTATGCAAATCTCTTCTACCCCTGACATATTGGAAATGGTGAGGACCATTAATGCCTCAATCGAAACCAGAGAGACTGGCGATGAAGCTAAGAAGGTGATGAAGAGGGCACCTTAGCTGAGCCTACCCCTGTGAAAGGTGTTGAGACACTTGCCCAGTCAGCTGATCACTCAAAAGGACTAACAGTCAAGTCTCAAGTGTCTAGTGACCCCACTGCTCGTGAATCAGTTGGTGCGCCAGCTGAGGGGAAAGCTGTACACACTACAACCGGGTTGGAGAAGGTTGTGGGAGACCTCACTAATTTGAAGTTAAGAGACGAAGTGGAGAATATTACAGAACAACATAGTGGGGTTGACGAAGCTCGGATGGTTCAGACTGTCTTAGCAGAAATCCCAACTGCGCTGCAAGCCGATCAAGTTGCTGATGCAGCTAAGGAAAATGATGGACAAGAAACCATGGCAGTTAAGACTGTTGGCTCTGAAAGTGCAATCCAAGAGGTTGAGACCTCTAAGGATTCCACTGAAGACCCCAAAGCAGCCCATCTGCTGAAGGGATTGTCGAAGACCCTACTGCAGATGAGTCTGCTAAAGGGAATGTTTAAGGCCCCACAACAGTTGAGACTACTGCTGAGGGTAATGAAGGCCCAAAGGAGGTTGAGGCTTCCTTGGGTAAATCGGGCAAGAAGAAAAGAAATGCTAGCTCCTCAAATAGAGTCTACTGAACATGAAGAAATCAGTGTCTGCACAACTCTCAAGAAAACATTTCTGTGGAATTTCTTGACACAGATAATGAAGTTGAGTCCGCTCAAAATGACAAACCATAAGAGGACCCAGAGATCAAGGAGGCTGTGGCAAAAATAAGGAAGGCAAGCGAGAAAGCTGCCATTTCAAAGTTTTTCTTTGGTTGATGGCCCATCCCCTATGGTGCCATCACCTGCATGTGACGCTGATAACTCAGCTGAGGCCGAGGTTACTAAAAAGGAAAAACCCACTAAGTCCAATGAAGCTGTTAAGATAGCTATCAGTCAACTCCGCAGGCTAACACAGCTACGATTGTCGACGAAGTTGAAACAACTGAGGCACATAGAGCTGAAGCAAGTCTTAAGGGAAAAGAAAAAGCTCCTGAAGTAGAAGTGGGAGAAATTCCTCTTGGCCCAGACGATCTATTCTCAGACTACTTCCCTTTTGTAGCTGAGGTTCCATTGGAGATAGAGTCTGCTGCTGAAAGTGCCAAATATACTATGGAAATCCACCCTGATGAATTTGAAACTCTAGATGATCTTAGAGTTGTGTTGTTCGGATTCGACTTCAATGTTGTATGGCCCGAAGAGCAGTCCACTAATTCAACAGACTTTCGAAAAGCGTTCAAGGCTATCTGTGCTAAAATAGAAAACATGGAGAAGGGATTTGCTGCTTTGAACCAACGGCTAGATAATCATGATGCAACAATTTCTGGAGATATCCAAGGTACAGTGCTCAGAATCAGGGAATGGAAAGCTCATACAAAGGCACTCAAGAGAGAACAAGTCAGCTACTTCAAATCACTGTTCACAAAATTGGTGATTTGGAGTGCTGGAAACGCAAAGCTTCAGAGGCAGAGGGATCACATTTTCAGGATGGACCAGTCGTACAAAACCGATATGGAGTTGCTGAATGCTCAACATAAGCAAGACCTTCCAAAGTCTGAAGCCAATATGCGCACCGAGATGATGGTGATGAACGCAGAGATGAAGATAATGGTCTTTGAAATAAAGGCTTTACGATCGGAACATAGAGCGCTCACTCCACAACTCATGAAAAATCGGATCTTATCCTGAAAATCCTCTCGTGAGACTCTCGGGGGGATGATGCCGATAAGGGGAAAAATGAAGATGTAATCAAAGGTGAACCAAGTAAGGGGGAATGAAGTGATATGACTTGTAGGTCCCAAGGGGTGTAAGTGTAAGGTTTAGAAGGGGGGGGTTGAATAAACCTTACCAAATTTTCGATTTAGTCCTTTTAAATCTACAGAGTTAATTCTACACGATGTGTCCTTGATGGACAGTCGATTAGTCACTCAAGTAGAGTTAATCTCTCAAATGACTCATCCGAGCCGTTGATGGATGGAGTAACTCACCATTGGCTACAATTTAACTCACTTGTGGTTTTATTTTCATTGGAAGACTTAACACCCTTAAGTTTGATTAAGCAAGATATTAGAGCTTGATTTAGTACTTGTAAATTATCAAATGGATAGCAAATTTATCAAAGAGATATAAGCGATTAAAAGTGCGAGAATTTAAATCTTTGAAATGTAAATGACACAAAGAAAGTTTTTATAGAGGTTCGAAGATGGGGTAATTCTTCTACTCCTCTCTTCTCCAACTCCCGGAATCCACTAAGTAATGATCGGTTTACAAAGTGGTAACAGTCCGGATACAAGTCTTGATCACAACAATCGACTTGATCCTTAGGGACTCGATCAGAGACGCGCTTGATCACTCACCAAGGCTTCTCGTGCGACTCGGCTTCTTCACAGGCATTTGCCTTGTTACTACACTCACTTGCTCAAGCTCTTTGGATTTGATCACGAAGCCCTCCAAAAGCTTAAGACTTGGTTCAACCTTGAACCTTTCTACAATCCTTCCCGGAAAGTAGACCCCTTGTTTTGATATTTTTCTCTTCAACTCGATTGAAGTTCTCTTTCCTTCACGGTGAGTGTTGGATTGATGTACTTGAAATGTAGGCTTGAGGATTGAGATTGTTTCATTTTCTAATGTGCTTGTGTATCTCACGTATGTGTCACTCATGCATCCATTCCTCTCAAACAAACTCCTCGGCCTTTTATAGTGAACTTTCAAAAATTTGCCCGTTGAAGAGATATGCTTATTTTTGAAAGTCACTTTGCGATCGTTGGCTTGCGCTTCTTGGAATTCTTTGTTTCCTCGTATGAATTGTTGTTTCACTTTTTTCAGAGTTCGACACGGTGTAGTGCTTCCCATTGGTTCATTCCTTTTGCACGCTTCCTCGGGGTGAGCACTCCAAGAAAGGTGGTATGGAGATATTACTTGTTTAAGTAAATCTCTTGATTTACGTACAACGGTTCTTTTTTGATTATCTCGACTTGACATTTCCTTGCTTTCCCAGGTGACTTAGAGTCGACTTCCAATCATGGATGACTCTTCTCACTTCAACTTGAGACTTGGCTTTTCTTGGTGACTTGGTGATGCTCCACTCACCGCATCTCAACTTCTTGATGAGTTCCGTCTACTCTTCTTTGCCATACTTCCTCACACAGAGTCTTCCTTCCGATCTTGATTGTCTTCTTGCATGTTAGGCGTATGATGTCTTGACTGCTTCTATTCATTACAATGCATTTTACAACAAAAATTGGGGTGCCAACTTTCTATTCTAAGTTTTACATGGCATTCATCAAAATCTAAACAATAAAATTCCTAACAAAGAAGCCCCCTCGAAAATCATGCTTGCAAAACCCCAACAAGGCTCATCCATCAACTCAACTCACTCGGCGGCCTCTTATTCATTAAAGCAAGAAGACTGCATTTTACAACAAAAATGTATCGCTCCTGCTCCCGATGCTTTCTATTCTAAACGTTTTAATTTGGCATTTTTCAAAATCTAAACAATAAAAATTCAAATTGACTAACAATTTCCCACAACCTATTTTTGATGAAGAAGTGGTAGAAAAGGCGGAACTCCACCAAAGACTTAAATTATGTGCAAATAACAGAAGAAAGACATTTTATTGATAGTTGAAAATATTGACAATGAAGAATGTAAGAAGGCAAGAAAAAGAGAATAAGAGAGGCTAGATCGCGAAAGAAAGGCAAAGGAAAGAAGACAATCTTTTTTTTTATTGATCATATCATTCTTGTACTTAACACGATCATTTTACAACAAGGTGTATCGTAGTATATAATTGTCTTCAAAAAAATTATAGCTTTATTACGTAAGACTTACATTGTATGTAATTACATGATAAACTACACGAAGGGTTGGGCAAAGAACACTTCATCTCCTTCGTCTCCTTCTTTCATCTTGATCAAGATCTTCTTCTCTTCTTCTCTTTTTCTCGTCAATCGCTTTCTTTTTTTCTTCTCATATGCTTTCTGGCGGCTTCATCTCTTCTTATTCTTTCCTGTCTCTCCCGCCATAGCTGAGTTTGTCTCTTGTTTTCTTCTTCTAATCTCTTTGCATACTCGGCGTTAGATTTAGCCACTTTTAAATTTGCTACTTGGTCAAGCCAGCCCAGTAGATCCCTCCTTTCTTTCCTGGATCTACGTATTCAATATTCTTGGGCGGAGGCCTGGGTCCAAGCTTCTTCCTCCACTCCGCTTCTTCCTCTACCTGCAGGGCGTATCTTTGTCTTTGGGGTCTTCTTCTTTCCAAATGAGTGACCCGGCGGAGTGACCAGCAGAGTGGATCGCTTAAGTCTGCTTTGCTGTCGCTTCTTCACATAAGGCGAGACCCTTTTCCCAAGATACAAGTCCCAAGCTTGAGCCATGGACATATTTGCAAAATATCCTTGATTCGAGCGTTTTGAATTCGTCAACCGATCGTGGCTCTGTCCCGACATCCGAAATGGCATACGTGTCTCTGTCCAACCGGAATGCCTCCATGTTCTTTCAAGATGTTCATCACCCTGGCATCCATTCTTCCTTCCACTTCCTTCATCCCCGCTTCAATTGCTTTTCTCTTCTCGGCCCAGATACAAAGTGTTGGAGTGGCGAGTCACGGGGGAGTTTCTTTGCTTATAATGTCGGTGTGACAGGACCTTGTTGGGGGTTTGTGCAATCATTAATGTCACATCTGTTGATCCTTCCCCCTCAACAAGCTTTCCTTTCTTCTCGTTTCAAGACTTCCTCAACTGATTTTCCCTTCTCACCGCTCATTTCCTTTCGAACTTGATTTTCTTTGCTTTAAGGTATTCATCTTCCCCCTTTTTGGCATCATCAAAGGATAGAGGAACCCCGGGGAACATCTTTGGCAAGCATGAAGTCGAGTCTTGATGGTTGAGTTACGCTTCAAGTCTGCTGCGTTGTATGCGGCACGAAATTCAGATCTAGTAGCGTTGGATTCTGGAAATCGCTTCATCTCGGCCATGAGAAGGCTGAATTTTCTATCATGTGTTCTTCCAAACGCTGTATATCATTTGTATTTTGCTCATGCAAACTTGATTTCGGCGGTGTGAGCTTCATGCATATGCTCAATGTGTTCTCTCGGCTTTGTTTTTGCATCAACATTTTCGACTCTCCACACCAAAGACTTGTTGAACAAAGTTACAAGTATCTCACCTGTTCCACACGCATTGATTCTTCTTTGTTGCCACCATTCCCTTATCCTGGACCGTGATGCCTCTCAAGTCACCATAAGGTTGGCATCTCTGTTGTCCGGCGCATGTCCAAAGAGGCCTGATGCCTCTCCATCCATTCAACCTCGGCCAAAGAGTGCCTTGAACACTTCTCGAACTTCACTATTCTTCCGGTGCGGTGATGGCCATACATCGTCGAAATCAAAATCGGCCGAACAATGGTGCCTGAGTGAAAAACAGGAGGTGGTCCGTGATAGCGTGCTTGCTCATTTTTCGACTCTTCGTGGAGTTCTCGGTATCTCGGTGAGAAAGGGAAAGATTCTACAAAAGATTCATCACTGCCGGATGGGATCATTCGATGATGAGCGGTGCGCGTGAAGTTCTTTTGGGAATCGATCCTGCTGCGGCTTGAGGAGCCTGCACAGTGGTCTCTTGTTGAGTGGTCTTGTTGTGAAGTAGACCGGATTGCCGAGCCTCGGCTCTCTTAACCGTTGGTCTCACTGGTTTTTCCATTTGATGGACCGGTCCTCGGCCTTATCGATGGCGTCATCGGACGATGATGAGATTTCCATTGGTGGCGCATCATCAAAGTTAAAAGTTTGACGAGTAGTCTTGGGATCGACTTACTCGTGCTTGGAACACCCGCAGGTGAGTCTTTTGGATTTGGCATGGGGATGACTCGACTCTTCTTCTTCGCCTTCCGATCCCGGAAAAGTGACATCGGGGTTGTCCTGGGAATCATGAAGTCGTTGATCTCCTTCTCGGATGGGTCGATGATAGCGGGGAGGGATGTTCTCTCTCGACTTCTTTACCCCGGAAGTCTCAACCTCCCGTGGGCCTTCATTACCTCCGCGCTTCTCTCTCTTTGCTGCGAGGCCTTGGTCCTCCCTTTCGACGATGTCACTGTCTTAGGGTCTTCTACAGTGGCATCCATTGGAGTCTCAACCCCATGGATTGCACTTTCATCGCCAGTGTTAACTCCCGTGGCTGTCCTTCCTCGTGCCTCGATTGCATCGGCGGCGTCATCGACCTTCGAGTAGTTGGCACCTCACCGAGACAGTCTCTCATACGATCGAGCTTCGTTGATGGCAACTTCTTTGTTCTTCTTGTGATTGTAATTTCTCTTCTTCGCCTCCTTGATTCTTTGTGGAGTCATCTGCAAAGATCCTCCGACCTTGCTGCAGTGGAGGGAGTTTCCCCGGTGCGCACGCACCGAGTGACTTGGAGTGGGGTCACTCATCTCCAAACTCCTGCTGTTTCGATTGATGGTTCAGCCGTTGGGGTAGGTGGTGGCACACCTTCAATAGGGGTTGGCTCTCTTGGGGTCCCCACTATCCCGATTTCATCGCCATTTCCTTATTGCCTTCTTCCGAGTGAATCGGGAAGTGGTAGCGAAAGAACATCGGTGGCTATTTGCTTTGAACCACTCCCATAGGATCGATTTCAGTTGTGTTCGGAGGACTCTCCTGGTCCCTCCATCGATCTTTGCTCGTGAAGGATTCTTGATTCGTGCGAATGCTTGCTGCATTTGCAACTCTTACGTGGGGCAAGAAATTCTCTCGTTCCTCGTCACTTTCGGAGAAGATATCAAGGAGAGGATGTGTGTGTTACGTGGTGCCGGAGATAGGGCGGATGCTTGCCTTCTCACGTGCTTCGCTTCTTGACTTGCTTTGCTCTCTCCTGTCCTTGTAGATTTGCGGGATGTCTCTGGCGATTGTCCTCATCAAGTCTTTGGGAGCACGATGAGTTAGTCCAAGGAAATTTAGCGATTCCTCTTCTTCTTCTATGAACTCGGGCCGTTGGAACCGTTCCTTGACTTGCTCAACTTCCATTTTCTCCACTCACGCACACGATTTTGGATGTCCGGGTAGGGTGGAGATAGGATCATTACATCACTATCCGCTTGGGCTGGTTCTTTCTTGTGTTTCAAACAGTGTGAGCTACAACATGTGTCTTGGTTGCCTCTGTGATCGCCTTCAACGAGACTTGGCCGTTTCATCAACTACATCCGGAGACTCTACTTCTCCAGGTAGTCTCCTGGTATTT
The DNA here is from genome assembly GCA_016081115.2 of Rehmannia glutinosa. Classification (NCBI taxonomy): domain Eukaryota; kingdom Viridiplantae; phylum Streptophyta; class Magnoliopsida; order Lamiales; family Orobanchaceae; genus Rehmannia; species Rehmannia glutinosa. The sequence continues at coordinate 48,772,730 of CM071931.1, read as the reverse complement.
GTGCTAGCCGAGTAACCGACTCACCGGTTTCTCTGTTCGGACCGCTTGACGAGTCTTCTTCGTCTCTGGTTTGTACCAGGGGATTTACAGTTGGGCGGTGTCCTCTCGAGTCTTGGGGCGGCGGGGCCGTCTTGGTGTTTGTTTCGAGGAGCCGGCCGTCTTGGCTTGTCGGTTCTCCTCCTTTTGACGATCGGAGAAGGCATTTGTGAGTCCTTCTCAACCGCTGCTGCGGCGGTGACACGGCTGGCAGGGCGGTGACTTCTCTGCGAGGGCAGGAGAGCATGTTTGGTTTTCTTTCTGCAGCAGGGCGCGATCTTCTTAGCACCGCGGGGAGCTTTCTTCTTAGGCCGGAGAGGAAGCAATTTGTATCTTGGTCACCGATTCCCCCTCACGGTGTCGCTCTCTTGCGTAAGCTCGCTTCCGAGCACCGAGAGAGGTTAGCTCGAACATCCTCTTGTTAACATGGAATGCCTTCCCATGTCTAAGAGGGACTCCTTTCACCTCCAATAGCCGGCCAATCACTAGGCCATATCCTAGAACCTCCAAATGAACCATCTTCTTTGAAGGACTTGTTCCCCACGTTCGCGAGTCTGCTGTAGACAAACTCAACCCGGTTTATCTTCTTTTCTTCGATGATTGCAGCCATTACAATCGGCTTTGCTTTGACAATTGGTCAAAGCTGCCAAATTTGATGTCGATACATTTGGCAACTATGTCCAACAACTTGTGATAATCCTCCTTCAAACCAGTCTCTTGTTTGCTTTGTGTATATTATTTTATCAAAGCAAAGTCGGACTTGGCTATTTCTTTCCATGTGTCGGCCAAGTTTACATCAACTTCTTTGATCTCGGATGCTCCTTCCTGGTAGTAAGCAATATTCACCAAATCCTTGGCGAGAGATAGTCACCGCTTTCCGTGAACAGATGACTTGATTCCTTCATCGTGAATCTCGGCATTCACGTAGAATTGTGCGACCTCCTCCACGTAGGTCATCGGATATTCTAGCGTTAGAAACGGTTTTAAGCGGGGCGTTTCCAACTTTCGGCAATTTTCTTCACCAGGGTGTCGTCGGACCCCTGCTTCACCATTCCGTCCAAAATCCACCGCGTCGAACCGGTGTGGATTTGCTTTCCTAACTTGTTAAAGTCATAAGTTGGTGCCATTTCTCGAGAATTATATCAAGAAAAATCTCGAAATTGATTTGAATGTTGATAGGGTTTCGAGAGTAGTTTGCCTTTGCTTTTGAGAGAAAAAGATGAACAGTTTTAGAAGTGTGAGAGAGAAACGGACGAAAATGGTTTAAATATGGTTTATGAAAGGGCGTGCATGGGTTTTGAATTGTGATCGAAATCAACGGCTTGGATTTCGCACGCCTATTGAGCATTTCACGTCTCGTATTTAATGCGGCAAAGATTTATATCCAATCATAAGCTTAGTGTGCGGCTTTATGTCGTACATCATCATTATCTTTGACGTGTTCCTTAAAACATTCCCGCTAAGTCAAAACGATTGCGTTTTTGTCACTTTGCTCATAAGTTATTCAAACTTATCTCTTAGGCGATTTAACTCTACTCCTCGCAGCTCTTAGTGACTCGGCTATCACCGACTTGGTGTATCTGTCTTTCCGATATAGGCGATTTCTTGGTGATTTTTGTTTTCACTCTTTTCACTCCTTTTCTGTTCTAATACTCTTCTTTGATTCGTCCGAGTGTCACCACCAATTAACCCCAACTCATGCTTGAGTTCTTCAAATCTTGACTCACATAATGGTTTTGTGAAGATGTCGGCTAGTTGTTTATCGATTGAGATATATTCCAAGATAATGTCCTTCTTTTCAACATGATCTCTTATGAAATGATATCGACATCAATATATTTTGTTCTTGAGTACAACACGAGATTTTGAGTGATTGCAATGGCACTTGTGTTATCACACATGATTGGAATTTCTTTTTCTTCAACTTCATAGTCTCTCACCGTTTTGTCTCATCCATAGGACTTGGGCACAACAATGTTTGCCGCATGCATATGTATTCCGCCTCACCAGAGGTGGCTATTGAGTTTTGCTTTTTGCTAAACCAGGAAATTAGTCTGTTTCCTAGCATTTGACATGTGCCTGAAGTGCTCTTCCTGTCCACTCTCTGCATCCGGATAGTCGAATCTGAATAGCCAATTAGCTTGAATCCACCTTCCTTTGGATACCATAGGCCTACTTCTTGGCTTCCTTTCAAGTATCTCAATATTCTCTTAGGCTTTGTCATATGGCTCTCTTTTGGAGCAAATTGAAATCTTGCACATACACCTACAAAGAAAGGTGATGTCCGGCCCGCTTCTTTGTGAGATAGAGCGATGATCCAATAAGTGCTCAGTATCTTGTTTGATCCACCGGCTTGCCATCTACATCCATGTCCATTTTGATGATGTGTTCATTGGTATTTTTACGAGAAGACTTCTCCTCCATACCAAATTTCTTCATTAAGTCTCTCGGTGTATTTTGTTTGACTTATGAAGGTTCCATCCTTCACCGTTTCACTTGAAGTCCAAGGAAGAATGTCGGCTCTCCCATCATGCTCATTTCAAATTTACTTTGCATGAGGTTTGAAAATTTTCACATAGCTCTTTGTTAGTGGATCCAAAAATGATGTCATCCACATATATTTGAACAAGCGTTATACTCTTCTTGTCTTGAATTACTGAAAAGTGTTCTATCTACTTTTCCTTTTGTGAATCCATTTTTAGTTAGGAATTGTGACAGGTATCATACCATGCTGCGGGTGCCTGTTTCAATCCATACAAGGCTTTCTTGAGTTTGTATACCTTGTCTCCAAGAGTCTTCCTGCTCAAATCCTGGAGGTTGTTCAACATACACTTCTTCTTCCAATAAACCATTTAGGAATGCACTTTTCACATCCATTTGATATACAAAGTGAAATTCTTGTGAGTGCATAGCAAGAAACATCCTTATAGCTTCCAATCTTGCTACGAGGGCAAATGTTTCATCAAAATCTATCCCTTCTTCTTGGCAATATCCTTTGGCTACCGATCTTGCTTTGTTTCTTACCACGAGCCTTCCTCGTTCATCTTATTTCGAATACCCATTTGGTTCCCAACATTTTGATGTATGGGTCTTTGCACTAGTTCCCATACTTTATTTCTCTCAAACCGATTCACTCTTCTTGCATAGCTTGAATCCAATGTGTGTCGTCCAATGCTTGTGACATATCTTTGGGCTCTATTTGCGAAATGAAGCATGTGAACATTGCTTCTTGTTGAGTTCTGATCTTGTCTTGACACCTTCTCTTATATCTCCAATGACAAGTTAAATTGGATGGTCTCTCGGCCATCTTACGTCGGGTTGGAGTAAGTTAGGCTGGATTGATCGACTTGCGGTTTGTGTTCTTTGTGGTAAGCTCTTTCGTGGTCACTTAGCCAAATTTTCCAGTGCTTTTGAGATTCAAAATGTCTCATCTTCTTCTCGAATTGATAATCCCGGCTTGACTTCAACATAGGGACTCTTCTATGATTGGATGATTGACTTATCACCGACTCTTCAATGTCTTCTCCATTTACATTTGGTTCATCGAATACTACATGAATGGATTCCTCTCAGTAACCATAGTTCTTTTGTTGAGTATTCTGTAGGCTTTTCTTTTGGTGAGTATCTAAGAAGATACCTCATCGACTTTAGCATCAAAAGCCTTTAGGTTGTCTTTGCCATTGTTGTGAATGAAGCATTTACATCCAAATATTCTGAAATATGCAACATTTGGTTTTCTTCCATCCAGATCTCATAGGAGTCTTTGTCGGTTACTTTTATCATACATCTGTTTTGGGTGTAGCAAGTTGTGTTGATTGCTTGACCCAAAATCTTTTTGTAACCTGCTTGACTAATATGGTCCTTGCTTTGCTTCTTTGAGGGTTCTGTTCTTCTTCTTTCGCAACTCCATTCTCATTTGTGGAGTCCTTGCTGATAGTTCATGACCAATACCATTCTCAATACAAGATCTTGAGTTATTATTCCATTGACAAACTCGGTTCCTCTATCCGATCTTATTTTGATAATGGTTTGACTCTTCTCATTTTGAATCCTCTTCATCACCGTGGTAGTTTTTGTTGAGTTTCTTTCTTCTTGCACATGAATATTGTCCATGTATATCTTGAGTAGTCATCTACTACCACCAAAGTGTATTTCTTTCCACTTATGATGGCTGGTTCCACTGGGCCAAATAGATCCATATGAAGCGGATCTGATATTCTTGTTGAGGATGGGCATGTCTTTTCTTTGAATGACGACTTGATTTGTTTTCCCTTCGACATGCATCACATATACTCTCCTTTTTGTATACTCGAGTCCTGAAGTCCTTCTACAAGATGGCTTCTTGCCAACTTGTTAATTGTTTTGAAATTCAGGTGACTCGGCTTTTTTGTGCCACGGCCAACTTGATTCAATTGTGCTCTTTTTAGTTGCTAGACAGTCTTTGGGTGTTGCGTTGACCAATCCACTACATACATGTTCTTCTGTCTACATCCTTGCAAAGACAACTTCATTTGATTCAATATCCTTGATTTGGCATATACCCATGTTGAATCCAACATTGTAGCCCTTGTCACGCAGAGCCGATGATACTCGATAAGTTGAAGTTGAGTCCTTCAACATATGCAACATCCGTGATTTCTAATCCATTCTTCTTGATGGATCCAATGCCTCTTATTTCACCAGGAGCTTCATTTCCTCCAAATATGACTTTGGCTCCTTTGACTTCCTTGAATTTTGACAGATTTCTCTTATTTCTGTCATATGTCCGAAATACCGCTATCCATGTACCGGTTCCTTGGCACTCACTTGTTCCTTGAACTCCGCAATCAAGGAAATTAAGTTTTAGGTACCCATACTTGTCTGCGGGTCCCGAGGGGTTAGAATTGTAAGATGATCCAACCAACCTATAGCCAAATGATTTGACTCTAAGGGGTTGCCATCTATCGATGCCATAATCATAATTAATCCTGGCAAATTGCTTGGGGATTCTAGGTTCATACAAATTGTCTCTTTTGTCTGTATGCCTGCATATGTGTTTTAGCAATTGCCTTCCTTGGGTAATTTTGGTGTTTTTGAGTGTAGTGCCTAGGTGCATATGTGTCTTGATGAAAGCTCTTATACTTTTGGAATGGCCTTTGTTGAGTTCTAGGCCTTTGCCATTTGGGCTTATATTCCATAAGTCTATCTTTGATAGTTCACATTATTCCAATCGGCTTGGCTTGGATATTTTCTACCATTCCCATCATATGTATTTTTTTATGGATTTTCTGGGATTTTTGGTAGCTCGCTTCCTCTTTTCTGAGTATTTTCTGTTTGGAGTTTGCTTTGAGGACTCGATCAATCTCTTCTCACTGCCCTTTCAAAGATACTCAACTGGCTGTTTTCCTTTTCCTTTGTAACCAAGGCCAGTTTTCTTAGTATTGTGTTTTGGAGTGAATGTGTGTGCAACACTTAGAGTTTTGGATTTTTCAGACTTTTCATGACTTGAAGTTCCTTTTTCCAAAATTACTCTTGAGGTTTGACATGGCACGAGAGAATTAAATCCTAAGCTTTGTCTTGTCTCCACATTCTCTTTGACTCATAATAAGATCATCCAATGATTTAGATGCCTTAGTGAATGAGGCAATAACATTTTTGAGGTCATTTTCCCTCTTTTCTATAGCAGCAATTTCTGCTACTAGTTTAGCATTTTCAGCTTTTAACCTTTCATTCTCAACAACTATTTGACTTAGAGTACTCGGCTCCTTAGTCGGCTTTGAGTTTTGACTTTTGAGTAGGCTGTTTTCCTCATTCAACAAAGTGTGTGTGAGGATTTAATGTGTTCAAAATCTTTCATCATTTTGCTTAATGATTCATAAAGATCTGTAGGTGATGAGGTGAGTGTGTCACGATCATCACATCATTAGTGTCTGAGTTTGTTGAGTTAGATTGTACCTCATCTTCTTGATCTTGTTCTTTGGCCATTAAGCGGTCGGGGCTTCTTCTTCTTCGAGTCACTTGAGTAGTCGGCTTCTTTCTCTGAATCACTGTCTCCCTTGACTTGGTCAAGCTTTAAAGATCTCTCTGCACCATCATTGCCTTTTTCCTTTCTTGTCTTCTTTCTCTCAAGATCTTTCTTTCTTCTTCATCTCTCGTACTTGTTGACTACAGGATATGAGCAAAATGGCATAGTGACCTGGTTGTCTACGCCCAACATAGATATTCACTTTTTGATCGACTCTTTCTATTCTTGAGTTGTCGACTTTGATACTCAACTTTTTGATGATCTGTTCTCTTGGTTGGCCTATCTTCCCTTGATTTGGAGGAGCCGAGTGTCTTCTCGGAAGATTCACCCTTTCCTTTCTTGTAGTTCTTGTTAAAGAACTTGTTAAATCTTTTAACCATCGGGGCTATTTCTTCCGGGTCAATTGCCTCTTTGACCTCGACTTTCTTCCCATCTTTAACAATTAGAGCAAATTGTTTTGGGTACAACTTGTCTCTTCCTCGGTCTTTTCTTCTCGGCTCAAACTCGTAGGCTTTGAGGTCCGAGAATAATTCATGATTGGATGTCTTTGATAGGTCCATGGAGTGTCTCGAAGTGCCATGACCTTCATTTCCCATTCACCGAAGACTTTTTAGGATTTTCATACACATTTCCTTCTGTGTATATTCCTTTCCAAGTGTAGACAACTCATTTATGATTTCTGTAAAACGAGCGTCTAGTTGATCCAGGTTTTCTCCTGAGATCATTTTAAAGTTTTCAAATTTTTGTACCGCCACTGATAATTTGTTTTCTTTGATTTGCTCTGAGCCTTCACAAATCAATGTCAGCTTATCCCAGATTTCTTTAGCCGTTTTGCATGATTTGACTTTGTTGAACATGGCTTTGTCCAAGGTTTTGTAGAGGATGTCCTTGGCTACATTGTCCAGGTTGTATCTTTTTCATCATTTGTCCACTCGTTCTTGGTTTTTCAACCATGACTGTTTGGGAGCAAAGATCTTCTTCTCCTTCACCGCAACTCTTCGTACATCTGTGTTCACCTTTAATATTTGTAGAGGCCCATCTTCTATCACTATCCACATCTCATCATGTAACGATAGATGAGCACGCATACGAATTTTCCAATCATCAAATTCTTCAATAGTGAACATAGGGATGCGTGTCAAATTTGCTTCCATGATAATGACTTTAAATAAAAAGAGTTTTGAAAGTTTAAGTACTAAAGCGGACTTTGAAAAGTTTGGAGATCTAGTTCAAGAACCGGTCACGGAGGGTTCAATGAACCAACCGCTCGATACCACTTGTAGGTCCCAAGGGGTGTAAGTGTAAGGTTTAGAAGGGGGTTGAATAAACCTTACCAAATTTTCGATTTAGTCCTTTTAAATCTAGAGAGTTAATTCTACACACCGTGTGTCCTTGATGGATACCCAATTAGTCACTCAAGAGAGTTAATCTCTCAATGATTCAAATGAGCCGTTGATGGAGTAACTCAAATTTGTTGGCTACAATTTAACTCAACCGTGGTTTTATTTTCAATGAAGACTTAACACCCTTAAGTTTGATTAAGCAAGATATTAGAGCTTGATTTAGTACTTGTAAATTATCAAATGGATAGCAAATTTATCGTGAGATATAAGCGATTAAAAGTGCGAGAATTTAAATGCTTTGAAATGTAAATGACACAAGAAAAAGTTTTTATAGAGGTTCGAAGATGGGGTAATTCTTCTACTCCTCTCTTCTCCAACTCCTGGAGGAATCCACTAAGTAATGATCGGTTTACAAAGTGGTAAGTCCCGGATATACAAGTCTTGATCACAACAAAATGACTTGATCCTTAGGGACTCGATCAGAGACGCCTTGATCACTCGGTGGCTTCTCGTGCGACTCGGCTTCTTCACAGGCAGTTGCCTTGTTACTACATCTCACTTGCTCAAGCTCTTTGGATTTGATCACGAAGCCCTCCAAAAGCTTAAGACTTGGTTCAACCTTGAACCTTTCTACAATCCTTCCCGGAAAGTAGACCCCTTGTTTTCGATATTTTTCTCTTCAACTGATTGAAGTTCTCTTTCCTTCACAGGTGAGTGTTGGATTGATGTACTTGAAATGTAGCTTGAGGATTGAGATTGTTTGATTTTCTAATGTGCTTGTGTATCTCACGTATGTGTCACTCATGCATCCATTCCTCTCAAACAAACTCCTCGGCCTTTTATAGTGAACTTTCAAAAATTTGCCCGTTGAAGAGATATGCTTATTTTTGAAAGTCACTTTGCGTCGTTGGCTTGCGTTCTTGGAATTGTCAAGTTTCCTCGTATGAATTGTTGTTTCACTTTTTCGAGTTCGACACGGTGTAGTGCTTCCCATTGGTTCATTCCTTTTGCACGCTTCGGACTGAGCACTCCAAGAAAGGTGGTATGGAGATATTACTTGTTTAAGTAAATCTCTTGATTTACGTCTGCAACGGTTCTTTTACGATTATCTCGACTTGACCGCATTTCCTTGCTTTCCCAGGTGACTTAGAGTCGACTTCCAATCATTGGATGACTCTTCATCACTTCAACTTGAGACTTGGCTTTTCTTGGTGACTTGGTGATGCTCCACTCACCGCATCTCACCGCTTCTTCATGAGTTCCCGTCTACTCTTCTTTGCCATACTCACTCTCTCACAGAGTCTTCCTTCCATCTTGATTGTCTTCTTGCATGTTAGGGCGTAGTCATCTTGACTCGGCTTGGCCACGGCTCTATTCATTACAATGCATTTTACAACAAAAATTGGGGTGCCAACTTTCTATTCTAAGTTTTACATGGCATTCATCAAAATCTAAACAATAAAATTCCTAACAAAGAAGCCCCCTCTCGAAAATCATGCTTGCAAAACCCCAACAAGGCTCATCCATCAACTCACTCCTCGGCGGTGCCTCACGACTTATTAGTCAAGAAGAAAAAGCTGAGTTAGCTTTCAAAAGACTCAAGAAGCCATTGAAGCCGACTTGGCCAAAGTAGATTAATGTATCGCTCCTGCTCCCGATGCAGATCTCGAGCCAAGATCCTTAGAGGAATTCCAAACGCTTAAATTTGAAGGATTTTTCAAGGGAAAGACTCTGAAGGAGGCATGGGATTTGTCTTGGAAGAAGAAAGGTTTGAAATTATGTCAAATTGACGAGAAGTAGCAGACTCTGGGAAGCAGTCAACAAACTTCTAGGGCACAACCTATACAGTACACTCCCAGAGGAGGAGCAGACTCTGGACGAGGAAGGGGAAGAAGTGGTAGAAAAGGCAGAGGCACTCCACCAACAAGGTCAAATTATGTTCAATACATTAATCCCTAGAAGAAAGACACATTTGTCTTTGGGGTCAATGAACGAACTTGAAAATAGAGAGGTGACCATGAGGAATGAAGAGATGAGAAGAAGGCAAGAAAAAGAGAATAAGAGGCTAGATCGCGAGTGGGAAGAAAGGCAAAGGAGAGAAGACCCAGCTGCAAAAAGAGCCTATGAGAAGAAGAAGAAGAAGAAGAAGAAGAAAAAAAAAAGGAAAAGAGTCAAGATGACAGACAAAGGGATGATGAAGAAGGAGAGAGAATAAGGAAGCGGAGAGGCGTTGAAGATCACAAAACCCTTCATGTTGTATCTTTACTTAAATGTAAATACACAAACATCTGTAAGTACTTTGTATATTTTATACATTGTAAAGCTTTGTAAAATGAAAGAATGATATGTTAAATAAAATGACATATTCAATACAATCATTCTTTGTTAATGCACTATTTACTTTGCTAAGTTTTATTTAAGTTTTGGCATCATCAAAAAGGGGGAAATTGTTCGAAAATTTATGTAATAGATTTTGATGATACCATGTAAAACTTAGATTAGGAAGTTGGCACCCCAATTCAACTGTAAATCAACTTGTAATAGATATGACTTTGTAAGCTGAGTAGAAGTAGCCAAGTTGAAGAATGCAGGACTCGACTGAAGATTGAAGAGAAGACCCAGCTATATGGCAGCTGAGTGAAATGCAGAGAAGTCTCAGTCAAGTGGCGGAAAAGTTGTCTTAGTCAGCAGACGGACAGTAGAGTCACTCCAAGAATTGTGGAGTTGACTGTCAAAGGGGTTATGCAGCAGAAAGGATCAAAGAAAGCTGAAGATATCTGTTGTCAAGCAAAGTCAATTATTTGCTAGAAATAGGCACGTGTCAGACTGCCTACCTAAAAGTTGTTTTGCTGAAAGAGTGCAAAAAGCAAGGAGCCAATGAGATGTACCTGAAATCCTACAGAGTTTACGGAAAGCCTGCAGAGCATTAAATTTAAGGTACAATCTACATCAAAGCTACAAGACAAGACAAACCAACGACCATGAAGTGGAGTTTGAAAATGCATCTATCTCTTCAACGAATACATTTTCGAACTGCCACTATAAAAGGCAGAGAAATGCACAGAGGGAAGGTTACGGATGCAAGCAGCAAAAAAGACATTAACCTGCAAAGCAAAGCAATATCTCTCAAGTATTCAAATCATATCGTCAAGCCTAAACTCGAAGAAAATCGATCCAACACATTCAATGAAGGAAAGATAACTTCAATTTTTTGAAGAGGAAAAACCTGTTTCAAAGAACAAGGGGTCTGCACTCCAAGGTTGAAGGAGGTGTAGTAAGGTTCGAGATCAAACCAGAGGCTTTAAACTCATTGGAGGGTTGTGTGAACAAATCCAAAAGTTTGAAGGAGCTGAAGTAGCAGGACAACCGTCTTGTGAAGAAGCTGAGTCCCAGGAGAAGCCAGTTATATGATCAAGGCTGTCCCGAACTGCCATCCTTTTGTAACAAAGTCAATGTTACTTAGTGGAGTACCTCCAGGGATTGGAGAAGAGTGGATTTGAGGAATTACCCCATCCTCGAACCACTATAAAATTGCTTGTGTCTTTTACATTCAGCACACTTTAATTCTTGCACATTATTATTGTTGTTTTTTAATTTGCTAAGTCAACTGATAATAACTAAGTTTAAACAAGTGTTGAAAAACATATTTCAAACTAAGGGTGAAAGTCTTCCGCTATAAAAACCAAGTCTACTGAATATTTAAAGAGTTAACTGAATCAACTGAGTTATACTATCAACAACTCAGTCGAGTCTGTTGAGTGGCTAACTCTGCTTTGTAAGTAAACTAAGTTATCCACCAAGGACCCAGCTGACTTGAGTCTACTTTGAATTTATAAAAGGACTAAAATCGAAAATATGGTAAAGTCTATTCAACCCCCCTTCTAGACTTTACTTATCACCCTTGGGACCTATAGATTGTAATGGATGCCATCATGGAAGAAAAAGAGGTTAACTGGGGTGAGTTTGTTTTCAACAAGCTGTGCCAAAACATTCTCAACATGAAGGTGGCTTATGATGGGAAGTTTGCTAGTTCGCTGGGATATTGCCTGATCTTAGGTCATCTGATGGAGAAGAATGGTGTTCCCCTGCGCAATGGGAAACCCTTCCACGCAAACAAGAAAATTTTTAAGGCCAACCTCTCTGGCGCCCAAAAGCAGGCCCATGCAAAGAAGTCTGCTACCTCTGAGAGGGAATTAGCTGAGCATGTTCCCGAGGACACAATTGTCTGGTAAAGCCCCATCACCTAAGCCTATTCCAGCTCCCTCTCCCGTGGTTCGAAGTAAGAGAACAAATGTGCCCCGCAAGCCAGCTGGAATGAAGCAAAAGACTAGAGAGATAGTCTTCATAGTTGTGGAGCCAGAACATGTTGAAGCTGAAATTCCCTTGGAAAGAAAGACCAGACGGAGACATGTGAAGAAGTCTGACAAAGTTGTTGAGCCACTTGAGTCCGCCACTACTGAAAAGGAAGAAGCTATTTTCAATGAGCAGCAAAAATCAAAAGATGGAGATGGTGAGGAAAACATTGAGCAAGAAACTCGGATAGTTTCTTTCGGCCCACATACATCCCGAACAAGATTCAAATTTGTCAGACCACAACGAGAGCCGAGACAAGTAAGGAAGAGTTAGTCAGATTCCACCTCAAACAGATGATGTTGATGCTAAGTTTGAAAAGACTGCTGAAGAGCCGATGCAGAGATGATGATGATGTTCTTTTACTATCCCTTGCATACCTAGATATTGAAGACAACCTACGCATATGGAGAGCCTGGAAGCTAAGTGCAGCCCGGTATCAATTTTAAAGTCCTGGGTTCATTGAGGAGGAGGAATACCTCTTAAGCTTTTTGGGGAAACATTGCTATTCACTATGCTCTCGATGCAATTTTTTGCACGGCCATCCTTTATGAGAAGAAGGATGAGGAGAAGGCTAAGGTGATGGATAAGGCCAAGGCAGTTGAGGAATCCCTAAAATCTCACTCTTGTCTTTTAATGGATGCTCATGAGAGTGCCTTACAAAGTACGAGCAACAGTGATGTAGAAGTTTTGATGTTGCTGATCTAGTCGAGAAGGCTGAGCTGCAACAAGCATTGAAAGAGTCCTTGGTGATACATGAGCAATCTATACTCAGGGGCCCTAGAGAATCAACTTCCATTCAAATCTCTCCTACCCATACTATTCTTGACACGGTGAGGCAAATTACAGAGTCCTTGGAGGAACCAGATCGAATCTGTTGCCTCACGGTTTTGATTCAAACCTAGAACCGATGGTTCTCGGTCCGATTTGGAACCCTGGTTCCTCCACTCGTTACAGTTCTGGTTTTAACCGAAACCGTTTGTTTATCTTTTGATAATTTTTGATTTTTTTAAAATAGTTTATCAATTTCAATTAAAAAAAAGGAAAAGAAAGAAAAAGACTAGCACTTAATATTCAATTAAATTTTATTCTTAATATTAATAATAATATTAAACTATCTATATATACTATTAGAGTATAGAAAAATCAAAGTTCAAGTAGTTCGCTTACAATATTTAGTCTAAAACGTGTCTCATGTAGTTACGAATATAAAACATTATAATAAACATTTAACATTTCTTCTAGCATATGTTTACCAAAAAAAATTGTTGATTTTAACCTTAAAAAAATGGTTTCATCACGGTTCCACCGATAGTTAAAACCGCCAATTCCACGATTTTTGAGACCAAGGAACCGAAACAAAACCAGTCTACACAGTTCTAGTTCTAGTTTTGGAACCATTGACCACGGTTATGGTATAGAAACTGTTGACCATGGTTCCGGTTTCGGTTTGGAACCCAGTTTTGGTTCCATATGGCCACCCATAACCACCTCACCAACAAACTCCGAAAGACCCCCCAAGGAAACTAGCGATGCATCTAGGGATGAATATGTAGTGGGCAACCTAGTTGAGCTAAACCTTGCGAAAGTTGTTGAGATAAGCGCCCCGGATGGTGACAACTCAAAGGGAAAAAATGAGTCTCAAGTATCGCTTGACCCCACCGCCCATGATTCACCGGTGAACTAGTTGAGGGGTAAACTGAACACACCACAGTCGGGTTGGAGGAGGTTGTGGGAGACCTTACCAAACAAAAGTTAGGAGGCAGAAGTGAGACCCAACAAGAACAGTAGAGTGGTATTGACGATGCTCAGACGTTTAAGACTGTCTCAGCTGAAATTCCAATTGCATTGCAGGCCGAGGACGCCGCTTTGAAATAGCCGAGGCACGGATGGACAAAGAGACCAAGTCAGTTGAGACTGATGGTCATGAAAGTGCAATCCAAGAGGTTGAGACCTCGAAGGATGCCACTGCTGAAGACCCTAATGTAGCTAAGTCTATAGAAGGGATTGTTGAAGGCCTTGCAGCGGTTGAGACTGCTGCAAAGGTTGCTGAAGGTCCCTAGGAGGTTGAGACTTCCAGGGGTGTTGTTCTTGAGAAGGGTAAACTGCCAGTTCCTGCATCAGAGTCACCTGAAATGGAAGAAATCAGTGCACTGCATGACTCTGATGACAATGCGTCAGTAGAATTCCTCGACACTAACAATGAAGCTGAGTCCACCCCCAAAGACAAAGCTATAGAGGACCCAGCTGTAGAGGAACAAGTGGCACAGTTGAAAAAGGCACGTGAGGAGGCTGCCATGTCTCAATTCATTTTGGTTGATGGCCCATCCCCAATTGTGCCATCACCGGCCCCTGATGCTGCTAGGGCGGCTGAGGCTTTGAATACTCAAAAGGAAGCAACAACTGGATCCAACGAAGCTATTGAGACAAATGAGGCCCAGTAAGCTCTCTCACCTGAGGCACAGTTGAGATTGCCAATGAAGCTCTCTCAGCTGAGGCACAAAGAGCTGAAAGCCAGTAGAATAAAGGAAAGGCTCCCAAAGGAGAAGTTGGAGATGTTCTTCAGTCCCTAGTGGCCTATTCGAAGAATATTTCCCATTTGTGGAAGAAGTCCCGTTGGAGACAGAGACTGCTGAAGAAAATGCCATCTCGAAGAATTCGAGGCTCAAGATGACTTAAGGGTTGTACCATTTGGCTTTGACTTTGACTCTGTGTTGCCAAAGGATCAGTCACTTGAGGCAGCAGACTTCAGAAAAGCCTTCAAGGTTATGTGCTCTAAAATGGAAGCTATGGAAAGAGGCTTTGCTGCACTCAACCAACAGTTGGACAACCACGACGCGATGATCTCAGGAGATATATGAGGAGCTATACTCCGAATTCAAGAATGGACAATGCAAACGAAGGCACTAAGAAGAGAGCAAGTAAGCTACTTCAAATCACTCTTCGCAAAATTGGTGATTTGGTGTGGTGAGCAAGCTCAGTTTCAACAGAGACAACGAGACCACATTTTCAGGATGGAGCATACTCATAAGACTGATATGGAGTTGCTAAGGCCTCAACATAAGCAAGACCTTCAAAACACAAAAAGCACTCTGCGAGCTGAGATGATGCTGATGAGCGCAGAGATGAAGGCTCTTAGATCAGAACATAGAGCAGCTCACTCAATCACCCATGACAAACTGGGTCGTATTCTCACTCACATTCCTCAAACTTCTCTAGCTGGCACTGATGATGCCAAAAAGGTGAAAAATGAAGTTGTAAGTAAGGGGGAAGAACCTAAGAAGACCCTTATCCCCTTGAAAACTATATTGGATAAATATCAACTTGGATCATCAACCAGCTCTCTCTATTCCCAGCTGCCGCAAGACATGTCAGCTGACGCAAAAGCTAACTTAGCCTATCAGAAGACTAGAGCTTGATTGATATGTGTTTTGCATGTATTTTGGGCTTAATTGTAGCTAGAATTAGTTGCCATGCATGCTTTACATGAGTAAAAAGGGCTTTATTTCTGTTTTGTGGAAAAGGTATTAGGTTTTGCTCGTTTTGTAGGAATTTGTTGATAATTGTAGCATTTTGGCAATAATTCGGAGCATTGCGATAAAGAACCGCCGATACTTGACGTAACGTACGAAGTTTGGAGTAGAATCGGGGAGAAGTCTGACGAACCGAGAAAACGGAAGAAAACGAACAAGTATAAGTTCCAGCAGGTGCCCGCGTCCCTAGCACGACCCATGCGCCAGCCAGGACTGAGACTCAAGCTTCGGCACCACGCACGGGCTGGTCGTGCGTGGAGCGCACGACCCGTGCGTCCTTCAGCGATTGACAATGTTCTGCGGCACCTAGCACGGGCTGGGCGTGCGCTAGGCGCACGGCCCGTGCGTCTGTGTGGGAAAACAGAGTTTGGCAGATTTTCAACTAGGTTTTGACCCAAACGGAGTACAAATAGAGGCGGGGTGGCCACAAACAAAGACACACTGACTTTTGCCCTAGAACATAGAGAAAAGAGCAATTTTCCACCAGAGAATTGGAGAGATCTATCAAGGCACAACAACACACTTGAGGATTGAAGATAGATCGAGAGATCATCGACGTCCCCGAGTCTTCGCATTCCATAATATCTTTATTTTCAATTAGTTAGACATGAACCTGAATAATTTGTCTATGAATTATTTGTTTTTTATATCTGGCTAAACATCTTGTGATTCCCGGGTTTGGGATTAGGTTAATGGATACTTTTATTGGATGATTAATTGCAATTGCAGTTATTATTTTCCAACCCTATTCGAGTACTTCGTTTTAATTCTTGTTTTATCAAAACGCGTTTGGTTTAACTTGCTTCGATGTATTGATTCATAATTGGAAAGATGAGTTTGAATACTAGATCTGTGAGTACTTGACATGAATATTTGCAAGATTGAGAAGTCTGTGAATATTTGTGAGGATATTTAATCTTTTGTGCTTTTGGGAGTTGGATATCTCATGTTGAGTAGAGATGCTAACATAGATATTCCAATCAACGTTTTTACATGCATCTCGAGAGAGAGGGTAAAATATTTTTGTGATTGTTCTATAGGGAAGAATACGAATAACTTTGGTTGTGATTAATCTGAGAATAAAAGAGGATATTAACTGAAACCATAACCTAGGAATCTATTCATCTCCTTGATCTTTCAATCAACTCTTTACTTTGTCTTTTTAGGATACTAATAAGGTGAACGTGCGTTGCACGTGAACCAAATAATTTTATTAATTTAAGTCAAATTAAATCTATAAATTGGAATTAATTTTTATTATATTTTTGTATTTATAATAAATGTCATTCATGTATTTTGATCTTAAAAGAAAGTTTGCAAAACTAAATTTAAACTTATTGTCGGTGAAATATGGTTAAGACATTTTGGACTAAAAACATGATACTTAAATGATATTATCGCTCAACAAAGTACAATGAATATTAAAAAATTGATGAGTAATCTATATAAAAATTTAAAAACTATATATTCAAGATGAGTTTTAAATTAATGCATCTTTTTTATTTTTTGAGTGTCTACTTCTTCTTCATACTTTGCTTTGAGATTTTTTTGCAATTTCTTTTTAATACAATTTTAGCCCAGGCATGATTGGTTGACGTATGAACGTATTTCTCTTTTATTCCATTTTCTAATGTGTGTTATCTTTTAAATCGGTTTGACTACAAGATTCAATTTTTCATTCATCACATGTGCCTCTTTTGTTATGAACAATGAGAAAGTAAAATTCTATTTTATGTTTAGAAGCTTAGCTCCCCGTATATATTTTGATTCATGTTCTCCTTTTTTTATATTTAAATATATATATTGGGAGAAGAGGGATGATGGGAATCAAATCCCACATCTCTAGCTGGGATGGAAGTATTTACCACTCGACCATTATCCAATTTTTCTCATGTTCTCCATGATTAAATTAATTATTTATATAACAGAAATGGAGATAAAATAGACTAATCAATTGTAATTGAAAACAGTCAATAAATTGATTCAGTTTGAATGAATAGTCACATTTATATATCAAATAAACGATAGAACCACATCATAGAAATCAAAATTATTGAGTATCTAACAATATTTATGCTTTATTCTGTTACCATTAAGAGCATGCACGACATCATAAATTTATTATTTCCACATAATTTTTTATTATTGAGTGTACTGATGTGAATAATTGTTATTCTAGTTAATTTTTGCATCAAAAATTAGTTATGTAATATAGTAATGACGAATTTAATAAAGCAAAAAAATTATTAATTAGTATATTGAAATAAATTATATGAAGAACCTCAATTACGTCTCTTATGTTGTTTTCTTTCGTAAAATCACTTTACATTCTAAAAATGCATCCAATTGAGCATATACAAAGTATAATCTTGAGTTTTACAACAAAATTATAGAATATAGAATATAATAATCCGTAGTGTGTCGATAACCGTAAAACATAGGTTAAGCTATAACATTTTTATAAAAATGGCATAACAAAAAACCTCCTCACTTTTTAGTTGTCATGTTCTATGCATGTAACATTTTTCGAGCAAAATATAGGTCTCAATTTATTATGTTTTTTGTTGTTGTAAAATCGGAAAAAATCATATATAATTTGATGATAGTCATCCTTTTGTTGTCTTAAGCATAATAAAATTCATTTTATTCATTTTATCTTTGTCGATGATCATCTTTCAATGTAGCATAAAATTTACAACACAATTCACAAAAGTATAATGCATGTATTTGAATGCTTAAAATGTTAAAAATAAATATCTTCATAAATTTAAGTCTTCGACCTAATATTAAATTAGTTTTACCGGATGATGAATTTGATGAAGAATGTCAATATATACATTTGAGCATTTAGAATTTTACTTTTGAACTTTAAAGAAGGGAATAAATATAACTTTTCAAATCTTATTCAAATTATTGTTCTTTTTTGTCTCTTGATATTCCATCACAACTTTTTTTTATTAATTGTATATATGTATATTGTTATTCATATATAGAATTTTATTTACAAAATAAAATATAATATGAAGAAAAATAAGAAAAAGGTTAAAAGTAAAGAGGATTAAAAAATGATATGTCCGTCATAGTAAACTTTAAAGAAAAACATGAAAAATACTATTTAGATCTTTGCTAATTTAACATTTACGATAAAATCTAGTTGCACTTGAAAAATATATATTTTAAAATTAAATTGTTAAAGAGAGGGACATGTTTTAAAATGCATAACTATGAAAATAATGTCTGACCAAAATTTAAATTATTACTTTAATAATACATATATATGTACACTACAAAATGTGAGATAAAAATCATAATTATTTTTTTATATATGAAAATTAAAGTATAGTGCTTGTATCTTCAAAGAGACTCAAGATTTAAAGGAGACTAAAATCAATTACTTTTGTTAATGAAATTAATATTTAAATTATAATGAACAATTTATTTTCAAATTCATGTTTATTTTTGAAATAAGAAGGAATATATTACTTTGATCCATAAATAAACTTTTTGCTAATTTTTTTTCACTCAACTGTAATGTTGTGGTCACAGCCTAAAAGTCAAATATCAAGTAAGTTTTATACTTATTGTGCATAACTTAATACAATTTTTTAAGTAAAAGATTAGCATATCAACATGCAGTAGGTTATAAAATATGTACTTATGATATAAATTAATGTCAGATTATTATTTTTTTTTTCTTAGCATATATATGTATATATTTTTCTTTAAATTTTCAGGTTTTGATTCTAGTTTCCATATTATATTATATTTTTTTTGTTAAGTTAGATTATTTCATTACCTAAATAATATAATATATACCTTTTTACCTAAAATTATATAATTTATTAAGGGTGTATGTAAGTTTTAAGCAAAGATAAGTATTGTCATAGATGTTAAAATGTACACATGTAAGTGATTTTTCTTCAATATTTCTTCATTCTTACATAGTATATATATATATACATATATACCATTTTAACTATATTTTATTTGAATCTATTTAAATTTATTATATTAGTTTTATTTTCTTAAATCAAACTTTATTTATTGATGCATTTTTTTCAACCAATACACCTCTATATAAGTAATAAATAAAAAAATATCGTAAAATAGAAAGACTAAATAGGAACAATAATTTCAATCGAAATTAAAATCCATGATATGTAAAATAGAATAAGATTATTAAAAGTCATATTGACTTCTTATTTATAATTTAAAATAAATTATTTTGCTACAATAAAATAACTTATTTTCTTTTTTATCCAAATTTATTAGACCTTTCATCCTATTAATTAAAAATTTATTATGCCAAGAAAAATAAAATTAAATTTAAAAATAAATTTTTCTGCTCTCTATACCTCCATATTAAAATATAATTTATAATTGCATTTCGTTAAGTTTGAGAATAAATATTTATCCTTTTAAGTATCTTTTATAGTTAATTTCATGTTTTTATTATCTTAATAAATGGGCGTATTTAACTAAAAAGAATATCAATGATTATTATTAAAATTGATAAAAAATCTAAATTATAGGATTTGAAAGTTCAAATGGTGCATCCATAAAAAAATAAGTGCATAAATAAATATTAAAGGAAAATTAGTTTTCAATTTTTCAATTTAGCCTCAAAATTCTTAGTATTAACTGTTTTATATTATTATTGTAACTTTTGTTGTAAAATCATTTTTCTTTCATTGTTTATTTATTTAGTTTTACAATAGAGATATATATGCCATCCCTTAAAAAAGTAAAAAAAATTATAAATATACAGTTGTGGATAAAAATTAAATAAATATTACTCATCTCATCTACTTCACTTTGAGATTTAAAATATCATTTCATTAATTTCAAACACATAACTCTTAGCTAGCCAAGTTTAATTTATTTTTAAATTTTAGAGTGTGTACTTATAATATAATTGTTTTGCAAATTTAACTTTACATTGTCACAATGATCGAGTTTTTTTTATCAAATGAATACATGACTAATAAACTAATAATTGAACCTAAATCATGTTGAACCGTATATCCATTATTACGGAAAGAAATACATAAAGATTAATGAATATATCTTAGAAACAAAATAATATTTATTCCAAAATTTTAGTAAAAATTTATATTTAACTATATATATTAAAAACTAATTATTTTTTTATGGAAAAAGTATAAAATTCCTTGAAATTTTCCATATTCGCGAATTTTCATCTCCCCATACCTAAAATGTATAATTTACTCCAACCAAAAATAATATTATCTCACAATTTAGAGTGTGTGATAGATGATAAATTTATTATAGTATGGATATTCTCAACCAATAGTGAAGTTTAAAAACTGTATTTTGTCTTGCTATTTATTTTGAATAAAATAATATTAAATATTTTTTATTTATTTTTTCTCTTCATTTTGCTGTAAATTCATACTCTTTTTTCTTTTTTAATGTATTTAATTATTTAGAAAATTAAATAAAGATATTATAAATGTGTATTTTACATAGCACTCAACTTTAAATGGCTAAAATTCTCTCATATGAAGTCTTTTGTATATACTTATGACATATGGTTGGAAAGCTCTCGATATCTAGTATAATATAAAATAAATATTATCTAAAAATTTAAATTATTTTGAGAATTAAAATTGAAATAAATCATATAAGAAGGGTTTGGAATATAAAGAGACACTTGTCATTATTAAACAAATAAATCAAAATCAATATGAAAAACTACTTAATTATCCTTAAAGCTAACTTTACCATGAGGATATTTTTGGCAAATCAAAATTTTCAAGAAACCTTAAAACCTATTCACACTTTTATAATAGGTATAGATAGATAAATTCTTGTTTTTGCATTAATAAAACCAATCCATCAAATTTCGATCGTCTGGATAAAAATAAGGTTACAATCCCAATACCTAGTACATAAATTTATTAGTCTCTGTGGATTCGACCTTGCTAACCCTATTCTATAAACTGCACCGTACACTTGCGGTGAAGCTAAAAATAAGGCGAACAAGTTTTTGGCACCGTTGCCGGGGACTAATTAACTTTTTAGTACTAATATTGTGATAAATAGAATTATTTTTAATTTAGACATTTTTTTTCTATCTTTTTATTTGTTGTTTAATTTTACTTCTACTGGTTTGACTTGTTTTCTTTATTTGGTTCAGGTAGTGCATGAACACTCGCTCGAAGCAAGGAGAATTAGCACCTTTCATACCGGAGGTTGAGGCTTTTGCTCGACGAATTAGTGCAACTACTAGATGGGCAGAAAGACAACAAGGACAGGCTATGGTGGACGTGGAAGGTAACAACAGGGGATATAACGGAGGCAACAACGGAGGTAACAATGGGGCCAACAGGGTCGTTAATGAGTTACGATTAGATGTTCCGGAAATCAACAAAGAAGCGATTCGCGATTACTTTCGCCCACAGACCAATCGCAACTATGGTGGGATTGCCAATGTCCCAATTAATGCGAATAACTTTAAGCTGAAGCCAGCACTGATCTCGATGGTGCAGCAGAAACAGTTTGGGGGTTTCCCGTCTGAGGATCCCAATTCTCATCTTGCGAACTTCATACAGATTTGCAATACAATCAAGATGAAATGGGTGACTGATGATGCTATACGTCTGCGCCTATTCCCTTTCTTTTTAAGGGATAAGGCTAGAAACTAGCTAGGCACCCTAACTCAAGGGAGTGTGAGTAATTGGGACGAGCTGAGTCAGAGATTTTTGTTTAAATACTTCCCACCAAGTAAGACACTACAACACAAAAGTGAGATCATGCAGTTCAGACAGTTTGACTCTGAGCTACTGTATGAGGCCTGGGAGAGATTCCGGGATTTATTGAGGAGGTGCCCGCAACACGGATTTCCCGAGGATCAACAGCTCTGCTTCTTTTACAACGGGTTGATGGGACATACTAGGTCGTTTGTAGATGCCGCAGCAGGAGGCACTTTACTTGCAAGATTCCCAGAGGATGCATTCAACTTGTTGGAGGAGATGGCCATGAATAGCTATCAGTGGCCCTCCGAGAGGACTAATGTGAAAAGGGTAGCCGAAGTCACTGATTCGGACCCACCAAGGCATTGACAAATGATGACGCGTTGACCAATCAGTTGAGTGTATTGACGAATGGGACTGATGGAAACGCGGGTGCAAGTAATGGGGGAGTTCCTCTAGATCCCATGGAAGAAGCAAATTATGTCAACAACCGGAATTTCAACAATTATCGGAACAATCAGACTCCTACCCATTACCATCCGGGTTTGAGGAACCATGAGAACTTCTCTTATGCAAACACGAAAAATGTGATGCAACCACGACAGGGGTTTAATGTGACACACGGTGTCATTAATGTAGAGGTGAAGCCGTCTTTAGAGGACATTCTCACCTCGTTCATGGGTGAAACGAGGAACCAGTTCAATAAAGATAAGGCTAAGATAGACAAGATCGAGGCACATATCACGGAACTGTGGGTTCATGACTAAAAAACCTAGAAACTCAGATTGGCCAGTTAGCTACGATCATTGGTGGACAACATCAGAAGGGCCAATTTTCCGAGTAACACGGAAGTCAATCCGAGGGAACAATGTAACACCATTCATTTAAGGAGTGGAACGGAATACGAGGGGCCGAAAATACCAGAAAATACTGAACAGACGCAGGGGAGCACGGCCCATGCACCACCGCACGACCAGGTCGTGCGTCCTACAGGGGCAACAACTGTTGTTCCGGGAGACGCGGAAACTGAAGCAAATGTCGATGTTGAGGCCGAGGAAGGAGTTAAGGACCATCTTGCTAAACAAAAAGGGGCTGAGAAGCTTAAATCTTCCTCTAACCCTGATATTTCCAAACTTAATATTCCCCTTCCTTTTCCCCAACATTTTCAAAAGAAAAAGTTAGATTCGCAATTTGCAAAATTCTTAGACATCTTTAAGAAACTGCATATTAACATACCTTTTGCAGACACATTGGAGCAGATGCCAAATTATGCGAATTTTTTGAAGGAAGTGATGTCAAAGAAAAACGTTGGCAAAATTCGAGACACTCAACTTGACAGAAGAGTGTAGTGCGGTCATTCAGAGGAAATTACCACAGAAGCTCAAAGATCCGGGTAGTTTCACTATCCCTTGTGCTATTGGTGGTGTTGTCTTTAATAAAGCACTTTGAGATCTAGGAGCTAGTATTAACTTAATGCCCTTGTCCATTTTCAGGAAACTTGGATTAGGAGAGGTGAAGCCGTCCACGGTCACCTTGAAGCTTGCGGATAGATCACTCACATATCCTAAGGGAATCGTGGAGGATGTGCTCGTGAAGGTAGAAAAATTTATATTCCCAGTGGATTTTTTGGTGCTTGATATGGAGGAGGATCGAGACGTTCCTCTGATACTTGGGCGTCCATTTCTCACCACAACACGAGCTTTGATAGATGTGAAAAAGGGAGAGCTCACATTACGAGTTAATGATGAGCAAGTGTTGTTCTCCATCTACAAGGCTGGGAAAACTCATGATAAAATAGAGAGCTGTAAATCTTTATCAATCATCGATTCAAGTACTAATACTTTTAAGCTAAGTGATCATGTGTGTGCTTTAGATCATGTGCAAAAAGTACTTAAATTTGAGAAAGCGAAGCACACGAAGAGGGCCAGCAACTCAGAAGCACGCGTGTACTGCCGCTCGCACGATGCAAACGAGAAGAATATGGCATTTGACCGAAGTGCGACTTCTAAGCTAGAGGCATTCAAAGGAGGATCGAATCTATGCGAGTTGAATTAGCAAGAATAAAGACACGAAGAATTGACACACCTCACTTTGCTAGAACCGTGATCGCGTATACAGGCGTCAAGCTATAGACGTTAAATTTAGCGCTTGTTGGGAGGCAACCCAACGGTTTGCTGTTTTATTTCTTCCCATGTTTTGTTTTTCCTTTTGTTTAGTTAGGATTTTTTTTATGCTTTCCTAAGTTAGGATTTCTTGCTTTTCAAAAAAAAAAAAAAAAGGAACGAAAATTTGGAGCTGAACTTCGGTACCCCACACGGGCAGGGCGTGCGCCATGCGCACGGCCCGTGCGTGATTCAGTCTTGCGGAGTGATTTTGCAGCACCCCGTACAGGCAGCCCGTGTGGTTTCCAGGATTTTGGATCGAAGTCTCGACACCCCGCACGGGCAGCCCGTGCGCCTATCGACTGAAGTATTATTAGGCGCAACAGAGTCAAAATGTTTTCACAATCTCAAACACTCTTGCGCCCAAGCTCGCCATAGCTCCCCTCCCTCTCAAAATTTTCGACTCTTACACTGGATTTCCACTGTAAATTCACCTCACACACTACTCACACACGAATTGCACTCTTAAACTTGCTTTGAAATGAGGTTTCGATTACAAGGAGCGCCTAGTGTTCAACTTTGCCTCTTTCCTAATTTTCGAGAATTACGGTAAGAACTTCACTTTTTCTTTCGAATTTCTTGTAGATTATGGTTTATAATTCATATATGGTGCATGTTTGATGAATTTGTCATGATTTTATTGAATTTTTCTTTTGGACATTTTATCGAACACCTTGTGGGTTGTTGAATTAGAGTATTTGTGGTTGATTTGATGATGAATCTTGCATGAGCTTGAGTAGTTAGGGTATTAGTGGCTATGATTCTCTGCAATTACATTGTTGTTTATCCGTTTTTGATCGGGAAATGAGTGGAGACATGTCTCTATCGCCCAACTCAATGAGATTTACTGGGTACCTTCTAACGCCCTTTTCGGCCAAAGCCAATAATTACAACCAAGATTTTTTTGCGTTTGTTGGTTCGACACCAGAAACTGGCCCGATGCTATATGAGACGCGCTCATCTAAGGCCTCAGCACTCTGAAACCCCATCTTCTGCTACATCCAAAAGGTCACCGCACACTCCATCTTCGCCCGACACAATTACGGGGGCATGCAAGCTCGGGAGCTATACCTACTATGGTGTATGCCAACCCGTACCCACTACAACATGGCGGCCCTTTTCGTGGAACACGCCGTGTTTTTGGCCAAGCAGACTGCAGGTAGATACTGATTGGGGGATAATCATCCCCATTGCTCAGCACTTTCGAGTCGATGTGAGAAGAATGGAGCCCATCGCGGGCAGTCGGAGTAAAACATGAACGCCCTTCGCCAAATGAAAATAATAACAGACGAAGAGAACATAATCTGCTTCCAACAAAGGGTTGGACCTGCCTTCCCACTCCCTAACCCGCAGCTCACATCTGTGTTTGACAATGAACTTATTTGGCTCATGAACTATGAGGCGCATACCAGAGTCATGGAAGTCATGGCTGCACGGAAAAGGAGAAGGGTAGCATGGATCCCCGATGAGGAGGATTTGGCGATTGAGGCGAGGGAATATGATCAGCATGAGAGGGGTTTTGAGCCAGGTTTCCAGCAAGGGGGCTTTGAGCAAGGGTTCCCACAGGGGAGAACCGACATTCCAGAAAGCTCTCACCAAGGTGAGGAGCGTGGGGGACAGGATTACCAGGATAGACTCTTAGCTCTTGAGGAGAGCATGCGACAGCACAGGGACGATTTCAGGCAACACCAGGATGATTTCCGGCAGTACCGGGATGATTTTCGGCATCACCAGGATGAGTTCCGTACTTTCCGAACGGAACAAGAGTAAAGGTATCAGGCCCAAGAGCAGAGGTATCAGGCCCAGGAGCAGCGGGAATTGGAGATGTTGCAGATGATGCATCAGGTACAAATGTGGCACATCTCCCAGGGCCACTTTCCGCCGCCACCCCCACAGTGAGTCAGGTCCATTCCACACTTTTCTTTGAAATTCTATCTTCTCTTATA
Organism: Rehmannia glutinosa; assembly: GCA_016081115.2. Taxonomy (NCBI): domain Eukaryota; kingdom Viridiplantae; phylum Streptophyta; class Magnoliopsida; order Lamiales; family Orobanchaceae; genus Rehmannia; species Rehmannia glutinosa. The sequence continues at coordinate 48,746,640 of CM071931.1, read as the reverse complement.
TGCGCTATAATTTCATCCAAGTTTGGGGGTAGAGGTAGTAATTTAATTGAAGGGTGTGGCAAGTTTTTGCATTCATATAGTTGCATGTAGAGCATATAGGTTGCATTGCATTAGATGCTTATTTTTTATTTTAGCACGTTTATTGCTTTAGCACGTTTACTATTTTCTTAGGTTTTTAGGGAGTGAGTTGACCGCTATTGTGTGCTTGTTGTGATCTTGGGAACATTTGTTGAACGGTTTATGTTGTTTTGAATTGGGTGTTGAGCATGAGTTGACCGGGTTGAGAATAGATGATATGGAGCATGTGAATATTGAAATCATGGTTGATATACTTTGAATTATGCAATTACAAGCCTGTGAGCTTTTTGAGCCTTTACTGCTTTCATTATATGCAGTCTTGTTTGTTTATTGAGTATGTCATTCATGTTGATATGAATTCTAGAACTTGCTCTGATATCTCTGTTGAAGTCACATGTTGTATGCAATTTATGAAGATGATTTTAGGCCATTTTTGTTAAGCCTTTCAAGCCTTTTGCCTACCTAATAACATTTAATTTCCCTAGTTAGCCAATTTGAGCCTATTGCCTGATTTTTTGGTAGCCACATTTCAAGCCTTAAACTTGATATATATGTTACCCTAAGCCTGAGCGTATAACATTGAGTAAGGGGATTGAATAAAGGTTGAATATGAGGATATCGAGAATTTAGATAATGGTGTGCATGTTGGATGTGGGGATAAAAGAAGAAAAGGAGGAAAAAGGGAGAATATACTCACTAAAGGGTCGAAAAAAAAATATCAACTGCATAAGTGAGTTGGCCTTAATTGCATTTATAGGCTGAGGATTATGATGTTAGGCAAAAGAGAGTAGATTGTATGAAAAAGGGGAGAAAAGAGATGTGATAAGAATAATAGGTGATTGGGGGTGCAATTTTAATTTGAATGATAATAGTGATTGAGAAAAAAGATGTGCTTACCAATCTATACGCTTGAGTTTGAGTCACTTTCTCCATATTTCCCTACCTTAACCAAAGTGTCTTCATTACAACCAAAACCAAAGTCCTTTTTGATTTATGAATTGCATACAATCGAGTGGCAGAGATGTGAGACGATTTGCAAGCCTATGGTAATTCTTCAACATTGACATGATTTGAGCGAATACACGTCCCTTATTATTCTAGAGAGGAGAGTATACACTTTATCCATGAGACGAGTGATTTGAAGTATTTACCATGGTTTTAATTGACTTGTGCTCTATGTTAGATATTCGAAGCTTGGTTAATATGTTTCTTGGCGTCTAGGGATAAACGACATGAATTGTGATGTGTTGTTCTTGAGTTGCTCTTGTTTACCCCACTTGTGTTTTATCTTGTTTATAAAGTGTTGACCGGGACTGTCAACAGTTTAAGTTTGGGGGTTTGATTGATATGTGTTTTGCATGTATTTTTGTAAAACCCGAGCCTCTCACTATTCACTAGGCCAATATAGTTCATGCATTACTTGTTTGTTATGTGCTATCGGCATAATCTGATTATTTATATGGCATGACTAATTTTATATTTTTGGAACTCACTTATAGTATTTTTAGTTGTTGGACTATTAGAAGCTAGCTATTAAATTACACATGATAGTTATTCAAAGAGTTGCAAGATTACACGTGAAAAATTTAGGGGCGATAGGTGGCATCGACGTGTTGAGAAGTAGCTGGAAAACCCCAGATACAAATATATGTATATATATAAAAAGGTATATGAGAATAGTATTTTGGAGAAAATAATAATAATAATAAAGAAAGTATAAACTTAAGTCCTAATGCATATGAATATATTTAATTGTACATATAACTTAATAAAAATTTAATCTTATATATATACGTATATAACTAATATATATAACCACCATTATGATATATCCACATATATATAGTGGCAGAATAACATTATATAATGCTATATAATATATAATTAACATCCAATTGATTGTGTGATTGCGTCACTAATATATTAACCTAATTAAACTAATATAATATATATATATATAAAGTGTATATATGTACTAGTTTTTTTGAAAAAAAAAAAAAGAAGAAAAGTGTTTGCGTAAAAGTTAAACACACAAGTTATGAGATGATTTGTAAATTAGTTTTTTTTCCGTTATAATATATGTGTAAAACTAACAACACACATATGACTTGGGAATGTAGATAAACATCAGTAAGTTAACACATATTTGTTAACACATATCTGATACCTCACCGCCTTAATGAAAAAAAAAAAAGAAGAATAATAGATTAATATATTGCACCTTAGAGGTTTTGATACCCATATACACTCGATATACCAGAGAAACAAATTACACATATTTGCATATAAGAGAAAAAGGGAACGAGAGAGGCTAGCTTACGGAGAAGGCGTATGGTTAATGGGTAAGTGAATTCTAATATTTCTCTTCGTCTAAATTGATAATAAATATATAATACTAGTTTTAACATAGGTTAGGATTTGTTAAGTATAGTAGGGAAAATGTTTTAAGCTTGGTTTATTAAGGAACAAAAAGAAAATATTAAAGAAGATTGTCATATGCTAACTGCAAACTATAGGAGCGAAAATTTTAATTTATAATTATGGTGGATACAAATTTTAATTGTCTTATTATTAAAGCATATTCAATCTCTATGTGGAAAAAAGGAAGTTTTAGAATAGATTTAGGTTATGAAATTCAATAGTTATAATGTTTCTCTTTAAGTTTAATACATGTATAGGTTCAGTTCCCTCATGAGTTAAGCTAATAAACTTTTGACTGAATATTACGAAATAATGCCTTGTGTATTACAGATTGCTGATATATATGGTTATTTGGAAAGACATTTGCTAACTTTCTATAGCATACCCAACAGTGAAAGGTAAGTAAAAATCCATCTGCAACTGTAATGCATGGACATAGTATTGTTTGAATTGATTGTATTATATGTGATTGTGGTATCTTGTGGAATATACGTGGATATTATATGTTGCATAATTGGTTTGTATGATATGTGCATGCATATTACAAGAGGATGTTCGCATGCACGAAAATATTTTCTGGAAGAAAATGGTTGTTTGTTGACCATTGCTAGTGCACCGAGGCACGCTGGGCGTGCTTATGATATATATTTAGGTATAGCAAGTGGGATACTTCCTGGTGAACACATAGCTAGATAGGAGATGGGCTCTTGGTGGGTCACATGAGGATGGTCCATTTGTGAGTACCTATGTATGGCCCTGCGGGGTGGGATACTTCTTGGCGGACACAAGGGACGCAAGTAGGGGACCCTTGGCTGGGCCGCGGGAGGATGGTCCACACGTAGATCCATACTGATATTATTGGCCATTTGATTATTGCTGTGTGCAGAGCTCTTTTCCGGTGCATAGTAGTTGGGTCAGGGGCCCAAATGAAAGAAAATGGTTTGAATAAAGTATTTTAACTCATGGATTTTACAAGCGAGCATTACATGTTGGAAAAGCATCACTATTCTTTGGACATGCATGATTTTTACTTGTTGAGCTTTAGCTCATGTAGTTCATGCATTGCAGGTGAGCATGACAATACCTGAGCCTGTTAGCTTACTGGGCAATGCTGGAGCTTCGTCAGGTTTTGAGGATCATGGATATGGACGACGACCTGTCGGGCTTGTTATTGGGTTCATTTTAGTTGGCTTCTGTTGTGTTATATGTAGGAACTCGTACCGTATATAACTTTTGAAACTCTAATGTAAAAATATGGTTTGAGTTTTGGGTTTGTATACCTAGTCTTTGTGTTTACGTACAAACATGGTTGACTGGCCTTTTACCTCTAAATCATAAAATCCCTATTGCAGTGTATAGGGTTTGCTTCGTTGATCGTCTGTTATTAAATTTAAACAGAAAAAAAAATTACACATTTTAAAAAGGGTTTGTAGTCGAGTTGTGCTATTTAAATATTTTCTAATAGTAGTAATAAGGGTGGGCGTCACAATTTTGGGCTTAATTGTAGCTAGAATTAGTTGCTATGCATACTTTACATGAGTAAAAAGGGCTTTATTTCTGTTTTGTGGAAAAGGTATTACGCTTTGCTCGTTTTGTAGGAATTTGTTGATAATTGTAGCATTTTGGCAACAATTCGGAGCATCGCGATAAAGAATCACCGATACTTGATGTAACATACGAAGTTTGGAGTAGAATCGGGGAGAAGTCTGACGAACCGGGCGAGAAACATAAGAAAAAGAACAAGTGTAAGTTCCAGCAGGTGCGCACGGGCAGGGCGTGCGTCCCTAGCACGACTCGTGTGGCTTTCCAGAACTGAGACTCGAGCTTCGGCACCACACACGGGCTGGTCGTGCGTGGAGCGCACGACCCGTGCGTCCTTCAGCTATTGACAATGTTCTGCGGCACCTAGCACGGGCTGGGCGTGCGCTAGGCGCACGGCCCGTGCGTCTGTGCGGGAAAATAGAGTTTGATAGATTTTCAACTAGGTTTGGATCCAAATGGAGTACAAATAGAGACGGGGCGGCCACAAACAAAGACATACTGACTTTTGCCCTAGAACACAGAGAAAAGAGCAATTTTCCACCGGAGAATTGGAGAGATCGATCAAGGCACAACAACACGCTTGAGGATTGAAGATAGATCGAGAGATCATCGACGTCCCCGAGTCTTCGCATTCCATAGTATCTTTATTTTCAATTAGTTAGACATGAACATGAATAATTTGTCTATGAATTATTTGTTTTCTATATCTGGCTAAACATCTTGTGATTCCCGGGTTTGGGATTAGGTTAATGGATACTTTTATTGGATGATTAATTGCAATTAAAGTTATTGTTTTCCAACCCTATTCGAGTACTTCGTTTTAATTCTTGTTTTATCAAAGCGCGTTTGGTTTAACTTGCTTTAATGTATTGATTCATAATTCGAAAGATGAGTTTTAATACTAGATCTGTGAGTACTTGACATGAATATTTGCAAGATTGAGAAGTCTGTGAATATTTGTGAGGATATTTAATCTTTTGTGCTTTTGGGAGTTGGATATCTCATGTTGTGCTAGCATAGATATTCCAATCAACATTTTTACATGCATCTCGAGAGAGAGGGTAAAATACTTTTGTGATTGTTCTATAGGAAAGAATACGAATAACTTTGGTTGTGATTAATCTGAGAATAAAAGAGGATATTAACTGAAACCATAACCCAGGAATCCATTCATCTCATTGATCTTTCAATCAACTCTTTACTTTGTCTTTTTAGGATAAATTCTTGTTTTTGCATTAATAAAACCAATCCCAATACTTAGTATATAAATTTATTAGTCTCCGTGGATTCGACCTTGCTAACCCTATTCTATAAACTACACCGTACACTTATGGTGAAGCTAAAAATAAGGCGAACAGAGCTGCAATAGAAGCTGAATTTGCACAAATCGATCGCATGCAACATGGTCGTATAGAAGGATTAAAATCCAAGTTCCATGGTCCCCCAGCAGGGTTGTTCCTAGGTTCTCCAGTAGTGAAATTTCCAGAAGGACCCGTTCCATATGCAGGATCTGAGCCAAGGTCACTTGAAGAATTTGAAACGCTCAAATCAGAAGGATTTTTCAAGTGAATAAATCACGCTAAGGCATGGGATTTGTACTGGAAAAGAGGTTTCGATATTGTCAAGTTAGTCGAGAAACAGTAGACTCAGTCGAGTAGTTAGCATACTTCAAAAGGCTCTACCTGTTCAGTACACTCCTAGAGGAAGAGCAAACTTGGGAAAAGGAAGAGGAAAGTCTGGTGGAAGAGGCAGATGCACTCCACCAAGCAGGCCTAAAGATATTCAATATGTGAATTCCCAAAAGAAAGACTTGCTATACTGGGCTAGACTCAACAAACTTGAGAATAGTGGCAACTAAGCACCAAGAAGAAGAGAATATAAGGCAAGGACAAGAATGGGAAGAGAGAAGGAAGAGAGACCAAGCTCAGAAGAGAGCTTATGAGAAAAGAGAAGAGAAGAAGATGATAAGAATAGGAAGAGAGAAGAAGAAGAAATGAGAAGGGAAGATGAAGAGAGAAGAAGAAAGCAGCAGTGGCGCTGAAGACTGCTGCAGACACCTTCCTATTGTATTTTTACTTAATTTTAAATACACAGAAAAATTTGTAAGTACCTTGTAATTTTTTCATTGTACTTTGTATAACATTGTAAAGTGCAGAATGGTATGTTCAATAAAATGACATATTCATACTGTCATTCTTTTTCAAATCACTATTTGCTTTGTTATTTTATTTAAGTGTTGCATCATCAAAAAAGGGGAAGTTTTTGGGAAATTTATGTAATAGATTTTAATGATGCTATGTAAAACTTAGATTAGGAAGTTGGTACCCCAATTCTGTTGTGAAATCAACTATGTAATAGATATGGTTCTATTAATCGAGTGAAAGTAGCCAAGTTGAAGATTGCGTGTTGATCAAGATTGAAGTAAAGACTCGTGTGTGTCACCGAGTATTGCGATGAAGGATCGATCAAGTACCAGAAACGTTGTCTCAGTCAACCAACAGACAGCTAAGTCACTCCCAGTTAAGTGGAGAAGACTATCAAAGAGGTTAAGCAGCAAAAAAGGACTCAAGAAAGCTGAAGATGTCCGTTGATAAGCAAGTCCATAAAGCTGTTTTGCTAAAAGAGTGCAAAAAGCTAGGAACTAATGGGATGCTCCTGCAAACCTGTAGAGTTACAGGCATGCTGCAGAGCATTAATTCGTGGATCAATGTACATCAAATGTTGCAAGATAAGACAAGCCAACGACCTTAAACTATAGTTTGAAAAATGGATATATCTCTTCAACGGATATATTTTACGAATAAGCACTATAAAAGGCTGAGGAATTCATTTGAGAGAGGTTATTGAATGCAACGAACATATACGAAACAATAGACACATACGTGCAAAGCAAGAGAAAAATAATCTCAAGCATTCCTTCAAATCCTCAAGCCTAAAACTCGAAGAAAATAAATCCAACATACTCAGTGAAGGAAAGACAACTTCAAACTATTGAAGAGGAAACATTGTTGAAAGACAATGGGTCTGCACATTCAAGGTTGAAGGAAGTGAAGTGAGGTTCTTGTTCGACCAAAGCTTTGGACTTGTTGGAGGGCTACGTGATCAAATCCAAAAGTCTAAAGAGCTTAAGTAGCAGGACAGCCGTCTTGTGAAGAGCTGAGTCCCAGAAGCAAACCCATTGTGTGATCAAGGACTAGCTTGGACTGTCATCCTTTTGTAACGAAGTCACTGTTACTTAGTTGATTACCTCCAGGGGTTGGAAAATAGTGGATTAGAGGAATTACCCCATCCTCGAACCACTATTAAAATTGCTCTGTGTCATTAATCTTTCAGCACATTTATTTATTGCTTATTGTATTTGTTGTTAGATAATTTGCTAACTCTACTGATAATAACTTAACCATAAAATAAGTGTTGAAAACATATTTTAATCAAAGGATGTAAGACATCCGCTGAAAAACCAAGTTTGTTGTATTTCTAAAAAGGTCACCTCACTCAGCTGAGTTATCTTATCAACAGCTCTCTCGAGTCTGTTGAGTGGCAAACTCTACTGTGAAGGTTGAACTAAGTTGTCCCTCTGATCGTGAAATTCTTACCGCAAGCGTACGGTGTCAAGTCTTAGTATAGTTTTGAAAGTAGTGTTATCGTCTCCACAGGGATTGTTATCAAATTTTATTTACTATAATTAAAATAACTTAATTCTATCTAGAAATCGAAAAGAGATGAGTGTTTATTAAACTAAAAATAAGCAAACAATTGGTTCAAACAATTAATCAAACACTTAAGATATGAATTCTAGAGGGTTGATTTCACCTAGTTTTCCCTATGTTCTCAATCCAGTTCATTAATCACATTTATTAATCTATAAGCCAATATTCTAGGTTCCAATTCTGATTTCAATATCTCTATAAAAATCATAAATTAAACCCTAATACGCTCAATGAATATTCTATCGCAGGCTTCAAAAGATTCATAAATCTCTCGGTTCTATGAAACCCTAGGTTGTGCTATTCTATGGCCATGCGTTCAATTACCTCTCTCGAGTGTCAAATCAAACACGCCAAACAATTTAAACTATTGATCAGACAATTCAGATGCAGTCGAATCAAATAGCACAAATAGATTAATTAACATGCGAATGTCATAAACTGGAAATCAAAACATAGGTTCAAACGTAAGTTACATCAATCCCCTAGAAATATGGGTTTAGCTCATATTAGATGACAAAAACTTGTAAAGAAATAATTATACATCTTAAAAATTGACAAAGAAAAGCAAAGAAAGAATTGAGCAGACAAGAGAAGGAATTCTCTCTGTGTCCAGACGAGAAGTGCCTTCAATTGTCGTCCTGAACCCTAGCTCTGTGTCTCTTGCCTTGCGTTGTGCTCAAAATAATGTCCGACCCCCTGTTTGTGCGTGAGTTCTTGTATTTATAGGCTTGAAACCCTCGAAAATCCATCAAAAAGCCCACGACTTAAAAACGACCCGTGTTCAGCCAGCCCCGTACGCTTTGCAGCGCTTGAATAGCGCGCGCGTGTGTGCTTGCTCATCGTCCCTCTTCTTTGCCCCATCGCACGCCCGGACACTGCAGCCCCTTGCCTGGGCGCTGCAGCGCCCACTGAAGCCTTCCCCTGCTGTCGCACGCTTGCGCGCTGCAGCGCCTACTCCTGGGCGCTGTGACGCGCTGATCTTTGCTACTATACACCGACCGGGCGCTGCAGCCCTTGCTTCTGGGCGCTGCAATGCCCACTAAAATTGTGCTACTGTACCATTTCAACCCCCCGCGCTATGGTGCGGGGGTTTTGGCGCTGCGACGCTTGTCCTTACTCGATATTTTTCCGATTTTCAAAATGCGATCTTCACCATCCAAACACGTTTTTCATCGTTCTTAATTAATTTCGGCATCCAAGACCTGTCCCGACTCTCAAACGCCAACAAATGACACGAATTTGACTCAAACGACACTAAAATACCCGAAAACAACGCAAAATCCTAGTTTAGAGCACTCAATACATTGTTATAAAACCAACTTAACAAATACCCCCAAACTTAGACGTTTTCTTGTCCTCAAGAAATTACAGACTCTAAAAATTCAACAAACATGAAGGAAATAAAAATAAAGACGACTGACTCAACATACTAGCTGCAAAACTTCACAACCAAACTCATTCGTCAAATTTCGTTTCACTATCAATCAAGCACGTAATTTCACAATGTGATCATGAATGTGGAATGTTCATGCCAACTCTGTTTTCATTATCCAGATAGATTCCCGCAATTAAGTGTTTACAAAATGATCCATAGGCTTGTCTTTCACACTATCTCCACTAATGTAGGCTAATGGAACACAAGGATCAATAGGACTTTCAAGACTTGTAATGTGGGCTTAGGGTAAGGTAGGAAAATATAAGATTAAGTGGCTCAAATCACCCAAACACACAATTATCACTTCGAATCATTAATTAGCAACTACCCTTCACTTTTTGACATCCCCAATGTTTATGAACCTTCATTCCCACTGATTTTTCTCATTTTTTTTATTTTTTTATTTTTTATTTTTTTTTCTTCTCGAAACCCCCAAACTTATTCTTTTGCATACATGGGGTTTCATATTTTCTTTTCTCGGGCAACTTTATTCAATTGAACACATGTCCTTCTCATCATAACCTCCTCAACCTTCAATATTTTTCTATATATTGTGTGTATGAGTGATGGGTAATTAGGATTTTCACATTTATGCTCTGGGTATTCGATTGGTTGCCAAAGAAACAGGTTTTTAAGGCTCAAAAGGGGACACTAGGAAAATATAAAATAAAGGTAGTCATTTTAGGCTCTAGCTTGTTCAAAGATGGCCTAAATCACTTCCTTAATGTTACTTCACTTAGGATTTTGCCTCGATTAGTGATCAGACAAGTTCTATAATCCAGTGGGATCATAAAAGAAACACTCAACCGCATAAATCATCCCCAAATAAATCAACAGAGTTAAGCACATAGATGGAATTAATGAAAAGAAGATTAAATCACAGTTCAAACACATGCTCTTTTGATCGTTCAACTCATATTCAACATATTCACTTAGTCATGCGGTTTCACGATTTCTGACGACCGACTTCGACTCTAGACTCTTTTTTCCTTTTTTTGACTCAAGACTCGACTCGATGAATAAAAAACAGACTACACCCCAAACTTAAAACGACATTGTCCCCAATGGAGAGATGGGAAAAGGACTTTCCTGGTAGCCGAGGAGCGAAGGCTCCTTGTCATGTGGTACTTCTACGTGTATGAGGTGTCTCTTATAAGCTCACAATGCGTCCTAGCGCACAAGCCCGTGGGTGTTGTATGCCTCCGAGGTGTGGTCTTGTTCTTTCCCTTCGCCTTGGCCCGGACCCTCTTTGGTTTCACATTTTTGTAACCTAGTAAGGTAGACAAGAAAACAAAACTCGTAGAATCACGGAATTCGGTTATGGATGAGAAATCAAAAAGCAAAGTATGTACATAATGCACCCAAGTGGAAAATATAGTGCCATGTCAAGAAGGCAATCCTAGATATGCAAGATGGCACTCAACAATGTGAAACTGTCATGGGACATTTAATCAAACACCTTGTGTGCATGAATTTGGGAAAATATAGTAAATGCAATGGATAACTCAATTCAATCCCAAAATTCAACACCAAGCCTAAGCCTAGCATGATCAACCAATCCACAATCCACAAATCAACAATAATTGTCCTAGCACTACTACAATCCAATCACACAAAAAATCACAAGATGGGGAAAACCATGGGGTGGGGTTTGGAAGTTGCAAACTTACCAAATAATGAGTGGATGAGATGAAGATGGTGTGTGTGGTGTTAGAGCGCTCCTCTGTGAAGATGGAGTTAGATATGTGGGATTTTCACAAATAAGAGGGGTTGGGTGTGATGCAACTTACTACTCCTAAGAATGCAAAAATTCAGAAAAAAACAAAACAACTACTAAACTATATTAAAACTACGAAAGCCATAAAAGGGGCTTGGGTTGCCTCACAAGAAGAGCTAAGTTTATAGTCTTCAGCCAGACTTTGTCAGATTATCCTCAAGTTGGGGCTCCAATAGGCATGTTATCCACGTTTCCCTTAGAAACTTCCCAACCTCCAATGTCTTCAGCTATATTCCCAACCATCTGTTTACCATCATTTGGTTCAAATTTTAGTTTGTTAGTTTGATGGATGGTGAATACGACTTTCTCCTGTTTTACCCGCAGAGTTAGCTCCCCCGTTTCTATATCGATCAAACCCCGTGTTGTAGCTAAAAATGGCCGCCCAAAGATTATAGGTATTTTCTTGTCCTCATTCACGTCCAACACTACAAAATCCACAGGGAAAACAAATTTGTCAATTCTTACCAACACGTCTTCAATGATTCCCTATGGATAGGTGATGGATCGATCAGCAAACTGCAACGTGATATTGGACGGCTTCACCTCCCCGAGCCCAAACTTCGTCACATCAGAAAGAGATATAAGATTCACACTGGACCCAAGATCACAAAGTGATTTCTCAAAGAAAACTCCTCCAATAGTACAAGAAATAGTAAAACTCCCTGAATCCTTCATTTTCTGAGGTAGTTTACTCTAGACTACTGCATTACATTCCTCTGTCAAATAGACAGTCTCAAACTCCTCCAACTTCATTTTCTTGGATTCCACTTTGGTTTCGCATAAATAGGTGATTCTTCGGGCGGTGAACTTTCGCTTCCTTTTTCACATAAATTGCATTGCAAAGGTGCTCCCACGAATTAACTTCATGTCGCTCGAGAAATTTTCCCTTATCTTTGCAATGAATTCATCTGCCAATCGACCCATTTGTGTCTCGATCGACCTAATATGCGTCTCCATTGTGCTCATCTTAGTACTCAGACTATCAATCTGCGCATCACTCTTGTTCATCCGATTCCTGGTCTCTCCGATGAATGAGCCGAGTATCTCCTCTAGCGACTGCTTCTTTTCACCTCTGAATGCATTGGATCTTGATGGGTTGGGATAACCCGGATGTGGGTTCAATACATTCCTGTTGTTTCTATAAGAGAGATTCTCATGATTGTGAAGTCCCGGGTGATAATGAGTTGGTAATGAGTTACCTCTGTTATTAAAATCCCGGTTATTCACATAATCGACTTGCTCGGCCTCGTGAGTGGCGGCTGCGTGAATGGCTGCGGATGGGAGTGCGGCTTGTTGTGGTGTGCTGCCAGTATTCATGATTGATAATTGCTTTGTCAGACTCGATATTTGAGCTGTCAAAGCTGACCTCTCGGAGGGCCATTGATAGCTATTTGTGGCCATTTCTTCAAGTAGAAGTAAGGCCTCAGTCGGAGTTTTAGCCATCAATGTACCTCCTGATGCTGCATCTAGTATCGTCCTCGTATGCCCATTCAGCCCATTGTAAAAGTACTGAACCCTCTGCCAATCTGCATAGCCATGCTGTGGGCATCTCCACAACAGATCTTTAAATCGCTCCCAAGTTTCGGATAATGGCTCAAAATCAATCTGTTGGAACTGGTCTATCTCTCTATTCAGTTGGAGTGTCTTGTTGGGAGGGAAGAATTTTGCTAAAACAATTTGAGTCAGATCATCCCACTCGTAATACTCATAGGGCGAACATCTCAGTAACCATGCGGCCTTATCCCGGAGTGAAAATGGGAAAAGCCTCAATCGAATGGCCTCATCAGTTACACCATTCATCTTGATGGTGTCGCAAATTTCCAAAAATGTGGCCAGATGTGTATTCGGATCATCCACTGGATTCCCCCCAAACTGATTCTGCTGAACCATGCTTATGAAGCCGGTTTCAATTCGAAATTATTCGCATTTATGGGCTGGCGCACACCAGGTAATTCTGGTTCACGGTCGGCAGAAAGTAATCCCGGATTGCCCTTTCTGGTGCCTCAGGCTGTGGTGGCACATTCACGACCCAAATTCTGGCATTCTCATTTTCCCCGTCTTCTGCCATTGCTCGATTCTCTGCTCGCTTTGCTGCTCTGATTGCTCGAAGTGTCCTTTCAATCTCGGATCAAAAGGAAGCAAATTAATATCTTTGGAATCTCGCATAAACAGACAAGTCAAATGAGAAAAATGAAATTATAATTCCTAAACTAGTCTAGATTAGGATTAAGACTACGTGGTAATAGTATTAGTTTAAAATAGGATAAAACAATCCGTGGCAACGGCGCAAAAACTTTGATCGTGAAATTCTTACCACAAGCGTACGGTGTCAAGTTTTAGTATAGTTTTGAAAGTAGGGTTATCGTCTCCACAGAGATTGTTATCAAATTTTATACTAAGTACTATAATTAAAATAGCTTAATTCTATCTAGAAATCGAAAAAAGATGAGCGTTTATTAAACTAAAAATAAAACTAAAAATAAGCAAACAATTGGTTCACACAATTAATCAAACACTTAAGATATGAATTCTAGAGGGTTCATTTCACCTAGTTATCCCCTATGTTCTCAATACAGTTATTAATCATAGTTATTAATCTATAAGCCAATATTCCTACCGTTTATCACTTCCTCTCTCGAGTGCCGAGTGATTCTAGGTTCCAATTCTGATTTCGATATCTCTATAAAAATCATAAATTAAACCCTAATACGCTCAATGAATATTCTATCTCAGGCTTCAAAAAATTCATAAACCTCTCGGTTCTATGAAACCCTAGGTTGTGCTATTCTATGGCCATGCGTTCAATTACCTCTCTCGAGTGTAAAATCAAACACGCCAAATAATCTAAACTATTGATCAGATAATTCAGATGCAATCAAATCAAATAGCACAAATAGATTAATTAACATGCGAATGTCATAAACTAAAAATCAAAACATAGGTTCAAACGTACGTTACATCAATCCCCTAAAAAGATGGGTTGAGCTCATATTGGATGACAAAAACTCGTAAAGAAATAATTATACATCTTAAAAATTAACAAAGAAAAGCAAAGAAACAATTGAGAAAAAAAGAGAAGGAATTCTCTCTGTGTCCAGACGAGAAGTGCCTTCAATTGCCGTCCCGAACCCTAGTTCTGTGTCTCTTCCCTTGCGTTGTGCTCAAAATAATGTTTGATCCCCTGTTTGTGCGTGAGTTCTTGTATTTATAGGCTTGAAACCCTCGAAAATCCGTCAAAAAGCCCACAACTTAAAACGGCTCAGGTTCAGCCCCGTACGCCCGCGCTGCAGCGCGCGCTGCTCATGGTCCCTGCTGCTGCCCCATCACATGCCCGGGCACTGCAGCCCCTTGCCCGGGCGCTGCAACGCCCACTGAAGCCTTCCCCTGCTGCCGCACGCTTGCCCGCTGCAGCGCCTACTCCTGGGCGCTGTGGCGCGCTGATCTTTGCTACTATACACCGACCGGGCGCTGCAGCGCCCACTGAAATTTTGCTACTGTACGGGCGGGGGTTTTGGCGCTGCGGAGCTCGTCCTTACTCGATATTGATTTTCCGCTTCTAAAATGTGATCTTCACCTTTCAAACACGTTTTCATCATTCTTAATTAATTTCGGCATCCAAGACCTGTCTCGACTTTCAAACACCAACAAATGACACGAACTTGACTCAAACGACCCAAAAATAACGCAAAATCCTAGTCTAGAGCACTCAATACATTGGTATAAAACCAACTTAACACCCTCAAGGACTAAGCTCACTTGTGATAAACTCTGATTTAAAGTTAAAATTAAAAATTTGTAAAGTCTATTCAATCTCCCCCACCCCCCTTTAAACTTTAATTTAACATCCCTTGAGACCTACAACTATTTGTGTTTGTTTACACACTACTGGAAAATTCCAGTTTACCAACTAAATTTACCGACAAAAAGGAATTTGTTACAAAATTTTACGTTAATTATAGAATAAAAACTATTATTATACCGACATATTGCCGACATATCACCAATAATTATAAATTTGCCAACATAAATATTATATATATTTACCAACAGATTTTAGATTATATAGGTTAATATTTACCTAAAATAAATTTACCTTCAACGATTTTACCTATGTTTTATAGTTATCTTAATATTTACCTACGGATGTTTCTACAGTAAATTGATTCTTTCTTGTAGTGATATATTACCTCGTTCAGTGTGTGCAATTTTGTCATGCGACAAACTTAGAAAATAATTTTGATAAATAAGTTAGATCGCTGGATAATTTTTGTATAAAAAACCATGGATAATGTTGATAGTTTTATATTAGTTAGAAATTCGCTCGTTTTATATTATTAATAATAGTTTTAATTTTTAAAAGATTAGTAATTTTCTATTAATAAACTTCTAATGTTTATTCTTTAATGTGTGTTCTAATATTTTTGTGTATTCTGATATTATTCCTATTACATTATATCATCTTTTGGTTATATTTACAAATGTTTTTCTTAAATTTATTGGAATTGATTGATTTAAACTAAATGCTTTTAATTAGTTTTAATGATAAATCAATCTAATTGAACACATCCTTAATCAAAGTACTTTTTAATTGTACTGTGAGACCCAATAATTATGTTAATTATATTAAATTCAATTTAGTGACGTATTATACTCAATTATTTGTCGCAATATTATTTACCGTTCTTCAACTTCTTATTTTAATTAGCATATTCTTATATACAAACTGATGGGGTTTTACTTCATGCAACGAATCTTTAAGTTGTCTGTCAACTATTGAGTAGGGTCACTATTTGCAATGGAAAGAAGTTATTAGGGGCGTGGGGTTGTCCCTCAACTAAAATCCTCCAACAATCAAATCAATTTTTGAGAAAAATAGGTTAAACAACATGCATTGACTAAAATCTAGAATGAATCCTCTACCCAAATATGTGCCTAAACAGGGTATTTATGGTATTTGTGAAGTAGTTATTATCTGGTGTTGTAGGATGTGTAGACCATCTCGTCCAAGTGAGCTCATTAGGAGAAACTCTTTCCTTTGAGTTTTTGTGAATTGTCGTTATTATTATTTATATTCTATGGAATTTTCATAATTAGGTAATGCATTATCACAATTATTAATTTTTTAAATGATATTCTTGGTCTTCGTTGTATGGACTTTGATCTTTGCAAAAATTCGTACAACTCACTTTGTGAATTAGAGAAATCCAAGTTGGGGTATCTGACTCTGATTCAAAGTCCAATCCATGTATAGGAAACCGGCATGCAACACACAAATAGGGTTAGAAGGATCCGGGGGGTGTCCTCGGGAAGCCCCTCCGATGCTAAAGTCAGCAGAGTGTAGGAGAATAATTCAGAGCGCATAAAGTAATCATTAGTTAAATTGTGCTTGATTAAAAAAATGAAGGTGGGGCTATTTATACCCGAGACTTTGGGCCGCATGGGCCGAATATAATGAATTGAGCCTCTATGGCCTAATATTATGTTTTGAGCCTCGTGGGCTTGATGCAATGAGCTGGGCCTCGTGGGCCATTTTTATTGACTTGGCCCAATGGATGATTTTCATTCGCTAATAATTAATTAAAGAGAATTAAATAAATAAAATAGGAAAAATTGATTTTACCCCCAACATAAGCCCCACAACTCCCGGGCTGCGAGGGTGCCGAAGTAGTGCGGGAGTTATGTCCCTTTCAAATATGTGATTTGTGTTGGATATAATCTTTTGAGGCAGAAGATGTCTCTTTAAGAGGGGAGGTTCCCGGAAAG
The DNA here is from genome assembly GCA_016081115.2 of Rehmannia glutinosa. NCBI lineage: Eukaryota > Viridiplantae > Streptophyta > Magnoliopsida > Lamiales > Orobanchaceae > Rehmannia > Rehmannia glutinosa. Next base: position 48,729,914 of record CM071931.1, on the reverse strand, counting down.
CGGGAAGTCCCTAAAAGACGGAAAATCCTAGAAGACATGAGTTCCAGAAAATAGGACTCTCAGGAAGACGGGAGTCCCCAATGGGGGAGTCTCCGTAAGGTGGGAGTCCCAAGAAGGAGAAGTCTCCAGAAGGTAGGAGTCCTCGGAAGATGGGAGTCCCCAGAAGGCCAAGTCCCTTTTCGCTTTTTGTCTTGTTGTAAAGATTCCACTTTGTAGAGGGGAGAGTACTTAGGAAGCCTTGCGAGGTGGGATAGACCTCGGAGTACTTGGGATTCCATGGAGAAAATTTTGAGAGTGAAGTTGAGATGGACTCGAAGAGGGAGAGTGAAGAAGAGCCCCTGAAGAGTGCTCCCCGGGGGATAGATCGCGCGACCGAGTGCCCCCCCAATCGTTCGATTTAGAGAAAGAGGGGGGCGTATGGCCGAGCGCGCCCAGATTTTCCTAGTCGAGAGTGGGCCTCTGGTCGAGGGCAGTGAGGGGCGCTCGGTTAGGTGAGCCCCCTTTCTTACGGTCAAGAGTGGTGGCGGGGCACGAATAGCCGCACTTCAGGATCCCTGTTCAAGAGCAGGGGTTTGCGGCGCACGGCCAGGCGTGCTCTGGGGTCCCCGATCGAGAGTGATGGCAGCATTCCAGGGTGCACGACCAAGCGCATCCCCTTGCGTACATCTGAACCTATTTGTTCTTTCCAAGAACTTGTTGCGAACCGTGTTCCATTACCTATGAGGAAATGGCGTGAGAGTCTTCGTGGTGGGGAGTCTTTAGCGACTTTATATTTCTTGTGGACTCATTCACCCAACTTTTTGGGTTCTTCAAGTTCCATGGATGGTTTCGAGGTTTCAGAAAGGCTTCCTTTGAATAGAGAGCTCATCCCATCTCTATTTTTGGAGGTTGATTATATTCTCATTCTAAGAGCGTGTGGAACATGGAAGAGCACGGAAGAGTGTGCTTTGTAGGAGCGCGGGGAATAGAACGCATAGATTTAAATCTCTTACATGCAGTTTGGTGCTTGGTGGCCTCTGGAGGTAGGTCAAATCCACCCTTGATAAATTCTTCAACTTAAGAGTTGAGAATTGAGAGCCGAGTCTTCTGCAAGAGATGAGTCCTCATGGGACTTTGTCTTTTGAAAGATTTTTCTAGTCTTCTTAGCATTTAGTTTTTTAGAAGCTTCTCATGAGTTCCATTTGGTGAAAGTTTCACTTGCGAGTTAAATGGAGAGGAGCCATGGAGTAGATGAGAAGGAAAGGAGGAGCCCTACAATGAGGAGGAGAAAGGCGACTCGTTCAAAGGCATGCGGGCACTAAGGGCACCCGTCTAAAGGTGTGTTCACCCATGCACGTGCAAATGGGGCGGTTTTCATCTCCTCATCTGTCCTTTTCCACATTTTTGTGGTCTTTTGCTTCTTTACTTATTTTTCATATATGTTGCCATTTTTCTTGACTTGATGTTTTTTCGTATTTTATTGGAAATCTTTATAATAGTTGTTTCGAGTGGCGTGAAGCCACTTCATGGGGGAATTTGTGCTTGATGAGTGCTCCAGATAGTACGTAGTTATCTCTTATGAGACTTAGTCTCGGAGAGTTTCATGGATGGCGCGTAGCCACCTCTTATTGGATTAGCTTCCAAACAGTGCATAGCTAACTCTTGCGAGAATACCGCTTTCGGGGTGTGATAGCTTTTTCTTAGTTGAGGTGTTGGCTATAGATTGAGTTTGATGGAGAGGTTCTCGAGCTTCTTTGATGGGGTAGTTTGCCCTTGCAGAAATCCAGTGCTAAAGGAGTTAGTGGATTTGCCAAAATTTGGAGTCTAAGATAATGATGGGGCGAGATAGGATCTCACAAGGTGTCCAGATGATGTTGTCGGAGAAGATGATGGTTAGAAGGACGATGATGCCCCCCGACTTGAGCCTTTAGTTGCTTTGAGTAGCTTTTGACTATGTTAAAACTCTTTTTTATGCTCACTTGTTAGGCTTGCTTTTGAATAATTGTTCCTTTCTTTTTCTATCTTGTTCGTCGCCTCAGTAAGACGGGATTATGTTTTTCCTTGTAGGTGTTAGCATTTTTCATGCTCTAGTGTCTCTTGCTATTGATGAGATCTTCGTGAAGGTTCTCGTGCATGAATAGTTTTCTCACTATGTGATGGATTATTTCTTTGTGTATGAATCGCGAAGCTTCTTTAGAGGACTTAGCTTTCCTGATGGAGCGTAAAGCATAGCTACAGGGGTTTGTTCTACCTCACAGAGCGCGAAGCTACTCTCGAGGACTTTGTTTACCTCACGAAGGGCGAGAGATGTCTAGAGCATGATAGGTCCTATGATGTGGGAGGCTTCGGACTACGACAGGTTCCGGAGCGCGGGAAGTCTTCTTGGCTTCCCAAGGTACTTAATCATTTTTCTCTTCAATCTTTTGTTTGGAGTACGACATGTGAGGAGGCCGAACAAACGAGGGTACGAGCTAATGGGAGCGCAGAATTTTGAGGTTTCCCTTCTCTTTTAAGAATGTCCCTCGATGTTATAGATGTTTGGATCTCTCCAACTATGGGGGACTTCTTATTGTATATCCCCGATAAGGTCAAGTTACCTTTTACGTGGAGTTATGACTTATCTTGGGTAGTGCATAATTGCCACTTACAGGGATGAATTGGCCTGGTGGCCCAGGGCAGCGCAAGGCTTTCTTCTTACAGGACTTTTTATGGGGATACAACGGATACCGCATAGTTATCTCTCATATTATTTGTCTTTAGAAGCCCCGGATAGCATAATGCTATATTTGTGAAGGCTTGTCTTTGGGAGCCCCGGATAGCACAAAGCTATCTCTCTAAAGGATGTTTTTTGGGAGCCCCGAATAATGCAGTGCTATCTCTCTAAAAGATATCTATGGGAGACCTTGGTAGCGCTATCAAACCTTGTTGAAGGCTTTCTTTGGGGAACCCTGGATAGCACAATTCTATCTCTCTAAAGGCTCTCTTTACGAGCCCCGAGTAGCACGATGCTATCTTGCTGAAGGCTTTCTTTGGGAGCCTCGGGTAGTGCAATTATACCTCTCTGAAGGCATTCTTTAGGAGCCCTGGGTAGCGCGATGTTACCTCTTTAAAGGCTTTATATTGGAGCCTTAGGTAGCGCGATGCTAGCTCTCTAAAGGCTTTCTTTAGGAGCCTCGGGTAATGCGATGCTACCTCTATGAATGCGTTCTTTGGGAGCCCCTGTAGCATGATGCTACCTCTCTAAAGGCTTTCTTTGGGAGCCCCGAGTAGCGCGATACTACCTCTCTAAAGGATTTATTTGGGAGCTCCGGATAGAGCGATGCTACCTCTTTGAAGGCTTATCTTTGCATCCCCCAGGGATGGCGCAAAGCCATCGCTCATAGGACTTATGATTGAATGAAGTCTTGAGGGGCTCTGGGATAGACGGAGATGTTTTTTATGATGTTATGGATAGTCGGGGGCTACTACTTATGGGTGAGACTCAAGTTCTCTTTTGCATATGTGAGTGATTGACTCTTGATGGAGATGTTAATCTGCACAAGTTATGCATTTCTAGCAAAACATGTCCATATGAGCATGTATCGTGCTGAAAGAAGATGAGATGGGGACTTTCATTTGTCCCTTTGATGGTGAGCCTGGTTTATGGTCCTCTATTAGGACTTAGCTTTTTTCTGATATCTCTGGAGCGTGATAGGTTCTCGGAGCGCGAGAGGTTTCTGGAGTGAAATAGGTCTCTGGAATACAAGAGGTCTCTGGAGCTCGGGAGCGCAAGATCTTGAGAGTGCAGAAGTTTAAGTCTCTTCAGTTCCTATCTTTGATAAGAACTCTAACTTGGAATGAAAAGTAAGCACAACAATCTTAAGTTGATTCCGATTTTGTCTTTCTAGGATCGAGACGTATGCTGGTGGATGATATACTTTCTTCTTTGATAATGTTCATAACCCTTTACCTGAGATTAGTGCTTTGGCTTCCTTCGATCCCTTTTGGTAAGCTCAAAGCGTGCTTCATGTGTCTTGAGTCTCTGGAGGTCCAGTGATGGCTTTAATGACTCCAACAATAAGAGGGTTTCAACTCTTGTTCGTGCATTAGTTGAGTTCCTTTTGAGAATGCAGCTAGCCGATCGTGCAGAGAAAGTTACCAAGTGGGGATCAGAGTCACCTGGTTGAGTGCGATCAAGCATGGGGTGCTCTGGTTGAGTGTAATCGAGCACGGAGGGAGGCCCCCGATCAAGCTTGGGGGGTCTCTGGTCGAGCGTGAGGGATGACCCCAGGTGATGTGTGTGCAGTCACGCGCTTGGGTGTCTTCAGTCATGGTGTCATTGTCGTCTGTCTTCTTGACGGGTTTGCACGATAGAGTTGTTGATTCTTGGGTTGTGTTATTTGAACTCCATTTTTGCTACACACTTTAGATTTCTTGGGGTTATCTCCTTTGGAAGCTTACTTTGTACATGTCTTGGTTCACATGGAATTGCCTCTTGTGGGGGGTCCAAGTGATTGTTCGCTTCGATATAGAATTTGTCCAAGTGTTCTTCAGAGTTTCATGTTCCTTCATACTATAGAATATTAGATGTTCCTACTCCCGTGGACAGTGGTTCAGTTAGGATGGAAGGGTCGAAAATGCTTATCATTTGCAGCATAGTATCCCCAGAATACACTTGGCTCGCACGAATGGCCTTTGACTCTTCTATGGGTACATGAGTATGCTTGGGAGTGTTTATCTTGTCCTCTTGCACGTTATTTTCCTTCAACAACTTCTTGTTCTCGTGGGTTATCACCCAGTTTGGGGCTTTCATCTCCGTCTTCTTCTCCAGCTATGCTGGGGTTATTCGTTATTCGTGGAGCTTACGGGCTGCTGCAGTTTGCTGCCTCGAGGCATTCCGAGCAACTTCTTCCAAGAGGGCTTGTAGAGCATCCCTTGTCATGTGTCTCTCTTCCCTGGGAGGTGCTCCTCCTGAGGGATGGGGGTCTTGCTCAAGTCTTTGTGGAGGTATATCTTTCGGAGCTGAACATAATAGTTTTCTAAGGCTCTGGACATGGCAGTCCTCCGTAGCTCAGGATGTAGCGCCATTCCGGAGCACGGAATGTGGCAATCCTCTTTAGCTCATGGGAAAAATGATGCTGCTTTTTCCAATAAAGCTTGTAAGGTTTCCCGAGTCATGTGCACTTCCTCCCCAGAGGACGAGGAGGTTGTCTTCCGGCCCTCGACGGGTCGATGGTCTTGTGTCACTCGGGGAGGGAAAATATCTTTCAGTCCTCGGGGTGGGCAATTGTCTTTCTGCCCTCAGGGAGGAACGATATTTCGGCCCTCAGGGAGGGCGATTGCCTTTCAGCCCTTGGGAAGGATGATGGTCTTTCGGCCTTCGAAGGGCGATTGTGTTCCGACCCTCGAGGAGGGTGGTTTTCATCCCAAGTTTTGGACATGGCAGTTTGGGAGTTGACTCCCATCGCCCGTGACTTGGTTTGCATCTCAGTGTCTTGGCCGATTCCCACAGACGGCGCAAAAATTATGCTGCAAAATCTATACAACTCACTCCGAGTTAGAAAATCCAAGTTGGGGCATCTGACTCCAGTCTGAAGTCCAATCCACGTGTAGGAAATTAGCCTGCAACACGCAAACGGAGTTAGGAGGGTCCCGGGGGTATCCCTGGGAAGCCCCTCTAATGCTTAAGTCAGCAGAGTGTAGGAGAATAATCCAGGCTGCAGGAAGTAATCATCAGTTAAACTATGCTTAATTAAAAATAATGAAGGATGGGCAATTTATATTTGGGATTGTGGGCCACATGGGCCGAATATAATGAATTGAGGCTCTAGGGTCTGATATTGTGTTTTGAGCCTCGTGGGCTAGATGCGATGAGTTGGTATCGTGGGCCTCTTTTGTTGACTTGGCCGAATTGATGATTTTGGTGGCCTAATAATTAATTAAAGAGAATTAAATAAAGGAAATAGGTAAAAAACCAATTTTACCCCAATAGACTTTAAATTTGTAATTTGCATTTTTAATTCGCTCTCATAATATTTTTACACTTGGATCTACTGATATATTTTTGATTAAATAATACATGTTGTAGAATCAGAACATCACACTATGTCAAATTTGGGGGACTTTGTACGGTCCCGCACATGAAGCGTACCAAATAAGAGAGTGAGAGTCCAAGCCTACCAAGTGAGGTTCCATCTTAAGGCTTCAAAATCTCTAGACACAACTCTACTCTCTAGACACAACTCTACTAATTAATCAATATGGAATAACTCACAAGTGATATATATCAACACGCACTTCTCACTTGTGAGTCTTTCATCAATTCATTAATCATCACAACAAGATCCTCCATGCACCATCTCACCATGTGATGGCCCATCTTAGTCCAAGCATGGGTCTGCTATGATACCATGTTAAATTCGGGGGGACTTGGTACGGTCACGCACATGAAGCATACCAAATAAGAGAGTGAGAGCCCAAGCCCACCAAGTGAGGTTCCATCCTAAAACCAATTGGTAAAAGGAGGAGTAGCTCACTTGACTTACAAACAAGACTCTCTTCCTCTAATTAATCAATGTCGGACAACTCACAAGTAATATATTTCAATACAATAGTTCTAGACAAATCATGTATTCACATATGTCACAAATCTTTTGATACTGGATTATCTGAATCTTCTACACAAAACGCCCTCAACAAGGACAAATTATTTGATAAACAAAAAACTGAACAAAAAAAAGGTAAACCACCACTTATTATGGGGACGAGAACTTCCATTATTAATAGGAGTCAAAAACTCCAATCAAATGAGACAAAATAAGGACTAAAACGAATAAAAGCCAAACGAGAAATCTCTTCCTTCATCCTCCCATTGAGCTAAGAAGAAGACAAAAAATAATGATTTCATAGGGTTAGAGAGAAAATGAGAGATTAGTGTCTTTTAAAAAAGTCCATTTATATAATTAACTTATGTTAGGCGACACTCATTAAAAAAATAAATGCTTTAGAGATAGAAGTTATAGACATTTATTAGGGTGAAGTTAGAAAATGAATGAATAAAATAGGAAAATGCCAATTTAAATTGTCATTGTTTTTTCTTTCTTTGTGTGTTTAATGGAACTTTTTGTTTTAGTATGCCAATTTGGATTGTTTTTTCAATTCCCTATCATTATATAGGGGAGGGTTATATGAAACCACTACCTTAGGTAAGTACGTAAGAACATATCTACACCACAGATCAAATAATTTCAATGGCTTATATAAAATAGGCCTAAAAAATAATTCCTAATTAAAATGGATAAAGGGTATATTAGTCCAATAAAAAAATCACTCCCATAAAATTAGGAATGGTGACACGCCAAATAAGCAACATGTTTACGTTTATATGCAAAAATATATAACCTATTTAAATCAACATATTTGCACCATTTTATCAACATTTTCTACCTAAATAAGCAACATATTTGTCATCGATTAACAACACAGTTGACATATATATAAAAAGACAAATGAAAATAAAGAGTTGGTGATTGTAACATTGTCTACCTCAATAAGCAGCATATTTGTCCTCAACGAGCAGCATATTTCTTACAGCGGAAATGCGCCAATGGTAATTGCAAGTTTTACTGTGAAAGGAAAGGGAGAAGACCATAGATACGGTTCCAAACAAATGCCAAAAAAGCAATATATTTGTCCTTAATAAGCAACATATTTCTCACAGCGGATAAGACCAGATATATGGTTCAAACAAATCCCAAAAAATCGGAAATGTAAATGGGTACTTGATTAGTGTGAGTTTTGCATGTATTTTGGGCATAATTGTGGATATAATAGGTTGATAAACATGCATTAACTTAGTAAAATGGGTCGTGTTCTCATATTGTGGAAAAGATATTACGATTTGCTCGTTTTGCAGGAATTAAACGATATTTGTAGCACTTTTATGGCAAATCGGAGCATTGCAAGAAAAAACCGTCAAGAATCGAGTGATTACACCTAGTATATGGCTGAACCGAACTAAAAAGGGGACATGCACGCCCGGCCCGTGCGCATAGGCACGACCCGTGCGTGGTCCCTACAACAAAATAAGCCTTCGCAGTGACGCACGGGCTGGTAGTGCCGATACGCACGGCCCGTGCGTCTGTTCAAGAGAGAAATAAACCTACGGCTTGACGCACGAGCAGCCCATGCGCATAGGCACGGCCCATGCGTCTGTGCGGAAATTTCAGAATCGTGCGGTGTTTGACTTAGGTTTGGCCCGGGAATGTATAAATTGAGAGGAGGCAGCCCAGAAAAAGGACACACTTACTTTTACCCTAGAAAGCACAGAAAGGAGCACCCTTCTACTGGAGGAATCGACAGAAAGATCGAGGTCGCATCCACGCTTGAGGATTGAAGATTGATCGCGAGACCATCGATATCCCTGAGTTTTCTTACTCCATTGTATTTTTATTTCATCTAGTTTAATATGAATATGGACAATTTATCTATGAGTTGTTTATACCTCATGTCCGGCTAAACACCTTGTGATTTCGGGGTTTGGGATTAGGTTAATTGACTCTTATTTGATTTTTAATTTGAATTGAAGTTATTATTTCAAACTCTATTCGAGTACTTTGTTTTATTCTTGTTTTATCATATGGACAATGGTTTAACATGCTTGATGTATTAATTCATAAATCGAGAGATGAGTTTCAATGCTGGATCTTGAGTGCTTGACATGAATATTTTGATTGATTGAGAAGTTTGTGAATATTTGTGAGGATAACAAATCTTTTATACTTTTGGGAGTTGTTTATCTTATGTTGAGTAGAGATGCTAGCATAGAAAATTCAATCAACGTTTTTATTGTGTCTCGAGAGAGAGGATAAATTACCTTTGTGATCATCTTATAGGGAAGATAGATAATAACTTTAGTTTTGATTAATTGAATTACAAAAGAATATTAACTGACACCATAACCCTAGAATCCATTCATCCACTTGATATTTTCAATCGCAAATCTTTGTTTTGTTCTTTTATGATAAAATATTGTTTTAGTTTTACAAAATAACAATCAACTTTCGATCGTGTAAATAAAAATAATAATATTACAATCTAAATACTTAGTGCATAAATTTATTAGTCTCTGTGGGATCGACCTTGCTTACCCTATCTATTAACTACGACGTTCACTTGCGGTGAAGCTAAAAATAAGGCGAACAAGTTTTTGGCGCCGTTGTCGTGGACTAATTAAATTTTTAGTACTAATATTGTGACAAATAGAATTATTTTAATTTAGACATTTTTTCTTTTATTTTGTTAAATTCCACTCCTACAGTGTTTGATTTGTTTCTTTTAGTTGGTTCAGGTAATGCATGAACACTCGCTCAAAGCGAAGGGAATTAGCACCGTTCATACCGGAAGTTGAAGCTTTTTCCAGGTGAATAAGTGCAACTATTAAACGAGCAGAAAGACATCAAGATCATACTATGGAGGTTGTGGAAGAGAACAACGGGGATAATAACAGAGGCAACAACGGAGGTAACAATTGGATCAATAGGATCAATAATGAGTTACCAATACCAGAAGCTCCGGCAGTCCAACAACAAGCGATTCGCGATTACTTTCACCCTCAAACAAATCACCAATTATGGTGGAATTGCCCATATCCTGATAAATGCTAACAACTTTGAGTTGAAGCCGGCGTTGACTTCCATGATTCAACATAACCAGTTTGGGGGATTTGCAACTGAGGATCCCAACTCTCATCTTGCACACTTCATGCAAATTTGTAACACGATTAAGATGAATGGGGTGTCGGATGATGCTATACGTCTGCGCCTATTCCCTTTCTCTTTAAAGGATAAGGCAAGAAGCTGGTTAGGCACATTAACTCAAGGGAGTGTGAATACTTGGGATGAATTGAGCCATAAGTTCCTATTCAAATTATTTCCACCAAGCAAGACACTACAGCTGAAGAGCGAGATCACTCAGTTCAGACAGTTCGACTCTGAGCCACTGTACGGGGCTTGGGAGAGATTCTGGGATTTATTGAGGAGGTGTCTGCAACATGGGTTTCAAGAGGATCAACAACTTTGCTTTTTTTACAACGGGTTGATGGGACAGACCAGATCATTTTTGGATGCTGCAGCAGGAGGAACTTTACTACCAAAATTCCCACATGATGCATTCAACTTGCTTGAAGAGATGGCAATGAATAGCTATCAGTGGCCCTTCAAGAGGATAAATGTAAAAAGGGTAGCTGAAGTTTCTGATTCGGACCCAACCAAAGCATTGACGGCTCATATGATTGCGTTGACAAATCAGTTGAGTGTTTTGACAAAAGGGACTGAAGTAAACACGGGTGCAAATAATGGGGGAGTTCCTCAATATCCTATGGAGGAAGCTAACTATGTCAATAACCGAAATTTCAACAATTATCGGAATAATTCGACTCCCACCGATTATCATCCGGGTTTGAGGAATCATGAAAATTTCTCCTATGCGAATACGAATAACGTGATGCAACCACCACCGGGGTTCAGTGTGACAAATGGAGTTATTAATGCGGAGGCAAAGCCATCAATGGAAGATGTTCTTACTTCATTTATGAGTCAGACAAGTTCATTCATGAATGAAACGAGGAACCGATTTAGCAAGGATGAGGCTAAGCTGGACAAAATTGAGACAAATGTCACTCAATTGGCTAACACCATGGGCTCACAAATGAAAAATCTTGAAACCCAGATTGGCCAATTAGCTACGATCGTTGGTGGACAACCTTAGAAAGGCCAATTTCTGAGTAACACTGAGGTCAATCCGAAGGAACAGTGTAAAGCCATTCGTCTGAGGAGTGGTACGGGGTACGAGGGGCCGAAAATTCCAGAAAACATTGAGAAATCGCAACCACGCATGGCCCGTTCGCCTACTCATGAGCGGCCCATGCGTGGTGCCGATCAAGGAATTCTTAATCCTGGAGACAGGCACTATAGCAAATGACAATGTTGAGGTTGAGGAAGAAACCGAGGGACATAATGATGAACAAAAAGGGGCTGAGAAGCTTAAATCTTCTGCTAACTCTGATTTTTCTAAACTTATTACTCCCCTTCATTTTCCCCAACAATTTCAAAAGAAAAAGTTAGATGCTCAATTTGCAAAATTCCTCGATATATTTTAGAAACTGCATATTAACATATCTTTTGCAGACGCATTGGAACAAAAGCCCAATTATGCAAAATTTCTGAAGGATGTGATGTCAAAAAAGCGAAATATGACAGGTTTCCAGACAGTAAATCTGACAGAGGAATGCAGTGCCATCATTCAAAGAAAACTACCTCAGAAACTTAAAGATCCGGGGAGTTTCACTATCCCTTGTGAAATTGGTGGTGTTTTCTTCAATAAAGCACATTGTGATCTAGGAACAAGTATTAACTTAATGCCCTTGTCCATTTTCAGGAAACTTGGATTAGGAGAGGTGAAGCCATCCACGATCACTTTATAACTCGTGGATCGATCACTCACATATCCTAAGGGAATCAGAGAAGATGTGCTCGTGAAAGTCAACAAATTCATATTCCATGTGGATTTCTTAGTACTAGACATGGAGGAAGACCGCGGCATCCCTCTGATACTTGGGCATCCATTCCTAGCCACCGGGAAGGCCTTGATAGATATGCTGAAGGGAGAACTCACATTACGGGTTAATGATGAGCATGTTTTATTTTCTATCTATAAGGCTATGACATTTCATGATAGTGTTGAGAACTGTAATTTCTTAGACGTAGTTGATTCATGCATTGATGATTACGTAGATCATACATTGTCCCAGGATGATTTAGAGTTTAGTTTAACCCATTCATGTTTGACGTCAAATGTAATGCTTGATTTCGATAATCAAGACTTATATGACTACGTTTGTGCTCTATATAATATGCAGGAACTACCGAAAAATGCGAGAGGAAAAAAATGAAAAAGGAATTAGGGAGTCAGGTTTGCAGCCATGCATGGCCCGTGCGTAGCCCATGCGTGGTGCCGAAGGAGATAAAGAACAAGACGAACCACGCACGGCCCGTGCGTGGTGCCAAAGAGGATCAGGTGAAGGACGAAGAATGCACGGCCCGTGATATGCACACAGGCAGCCCCTGCGCGACCCCGAACAGCTTAATTCGACCCCAGAACTCAAGCCATTACCTGAGCACCTCAAATACGTATTCATTGGTGCAAACAACACAAATCTGGTAATCGTATCCTCCGTTTTAACTTCAGCTCAACTTGATAAACTGCTTAGGGTGTTAAGCAAAATATAAGTATGTACTAGGTTGGTCAATATCTGATTTAAAATGCATAAGTCCATCGATTGTCATGCATAAAATTCGGATGGAAGATGTGTATAAACCTTCAGTGCAAAATCAAAGGCGATTGAACCCTATTATGCAAGAGGTTGTTAGGAATGAAGTTTTAAAATGGTTAGATGTCGGGATTGTGTATGCTATATCTGATAGTTCTTGGGTGAGCCCGGTACAAGTGGTACCAAAGAAAGGGGGGATGGCAGTAGTAAAAAATGAGAATGATGAGTTAATTGCTACTAGGATAGTTACAGGGTGGCGTATTTGTATTGATTATAGAAAATTGAATGATGTCACTCGTAAAGATCATTTTCCCCTCCCCTTTAGTGATATAATGTTAGATCGGTTGGCGGGATTTGATTATTACTATTTTCTGGATGGTTATTCCGGGTACAACCAGATCATGATTGCACTGGAAGACCAAGAGAAAACGACATTAACATGTCCCTATGGTACATTTGCATTCCGCAGAATGCCATTCGGACTATGTAATGCACCCGCGACTTTCCAGCGTTGTATGATGGCTATTTTTCATGATCTTATAGAGAAAATTATGGAGGTGATCATGGATGATTTTTCTGTCTTTGGAGAATCTTTTGATCATTGCCTTCACAATCTTTCTTTAGTTTTACAGAGATGCAAAGAAACTAATCTTGTTCTGAATTGGGAGAAGTGCCATTTTATGGTACGTGATGGCATTATACTTGGCCACCGAGTTTCTTCCACAGGTTTACAAGTGGACAGAGCAAAGATCGTGGCAATTGAGAAACTCCCACCTCTGACAAATGAAAAAGCGATCAGAAGTTTCTTGGGGCACGCCGGATTCTACAGAAGGTTCAATCGTTAATTTTCTAAAATCACTAAACCTTTGAGTCAATTATTAGAAAACGATACTGCTTTCAATTTTTCCGATGATTATTTGCAGGCATTCGAGATTTTGAAGAAGGCGTTGGTGACCGCAACAATTCTCATAGTTCTGGATAGGAGTCAGCCCTTTGAGCTGATGTGTGATGCCGATGATTTCGTGATAGGGGTTTTTCTTGGTCAGCCATGGGATAAATTATTCAGAGCCATCTACTACGCGAGTAAAACATTGGACAGTGCCCAACAAAATTACACTACCACTGAGAAAGAGATGCTGGCAATTTTTTTTGCATCCGACAAATTCCGATCTTACTTGATTGGAACAAAGACGATAGTCCATACAGACCATGTAGTGATCAAATATCTGTTTGACAAGAAAGATGTAAAATCGAGACTGATTGGGTGGATTCTCTTATTGCAAGAATTCGATATGGAAATTAGAGACATAAAGGGATGCGAAAATGTGGTGGCAGACCACTTGTCCAGGCTTGAATATAAAAAAGATGAGAAAGAGGGTACATAATCGATCAAGGAAGAGTTTCCAAATGAGCAACTTTTACTAGCACAGGCGAAATTCCTATGGTACGTGGATTTCGTTAATTATTTGGTAATGGAGCCTTGCCTCCGTTTATCCTCTTATCGAAAAAAGTTCCTCCATGATGTCAAGTTCTATATGTGTGACGACCCCTTGCTCTTTAAGAGGTGCGCAGACCATGATCATTAGACGATGTGTGCACGAAGAAGAGTGAGATGGAGTTTTACAACAGTTTCATTCTTCACCTTTTGTGGGACAATTTGGTTCGACACGCACTGTGGCAAAGGTATTACTGAGTGGGTTATACTGGCCTACTTTATATAATGATTGCTATTTGTATGTGCAGTAGTGTGACAGATGCCAGCGGATGGAGAACATCTCTAGACGACATGAGATGCCTATGACCAATGTGATGGAAGTCAAGCTCTTTGATGTGTGGGGGGATTGACTTCATGGTTCCCTTTCCATCATCTTCGGGCTATCAATATATTCTACTGGCAATCGAGTATATATCTCGATGGGTAGAAGCAATTCCTTCACAGACAAATGATGCTCAGGTAGTAATGCGGTTCCTAAAGGAAAATATATTCACTAGATTTGGAACCCCGAGAGCTTTGATTAGTGATGGAGGTCACATTTTGTGAATAAATTGATAAGCAATCTACTTGGAAAGTATGGGGTTAGGCATAAAGTGGCATTGGCATACCATCCGCAAGCAAATGGGCAAGCTGAAGTAGTTAATCATGAGATCAAACAAATCCTAGAAAAATGGTGAGCATAAATTGCAAGGATTAGGCTATGAAGTTAGATGATGCTTTATGGGCATACCGGACACCATTCAAGACGCCTTTGGGAACATCTCCATACTAGCTGGTATTTGGAAAATCATGTCACTTACCCGTGGAGTTAGAACATAAAGCATTTTGGGCAGTAAAGAAGTTAAATTTTGACTTCAAAACAGCGGGTGAAGAAAGGCTACTACATTTGAATGAGATGGAAGAGTTCTGAGATGAGGCCTACGAGAACTCCCGAATCTACAAGGAGCGCACAAAGAGATGGCACGACAGGATGATTAAGAAACAAGAGTTTTTACCGTGTGAACAAGTCCTCCTGTACAACTCACGTCTCAAACTTTTTCCCAGAAAACTCAAATCTCGGTGGTCGGGGCCGTTTGTAATTAAGAAAGTGTTATCACCTCCAGGAGTAGTGGAATTGTTGACTCGGGATGGTGGACGTTTATGGTGAATGGCCAGAGGATCAAACATTATTTCCACAGAGATCAAAAGGAAGAGGTGGCATACATCACCTTGCGGAATCCGTGTTCGAGATATACAGGCGTCAAGCTATAGACGTTAAATTTAGCGCTTGTTGGGAGGCAACCCAACGGTTTGTTATTTTCTTTTTCGTTTTTTCCTTTATTTAGATAGGATTTACTTGTTTTTTATTAAAAAATGAGAAAGGACCTTTGCATTGACGCACGGGCAGCCTGTGCGCACATGCACGGCCCGTGCGCAAATGTGTATGTATTGGTTTGGTTCGCATTAACGCACGGGCAGGTCGCGTTAGCGCACGGCCCGTCGCGTCGCTTCGCGAGGCATTCTTAAGTCACGCAGAAGGGGCTATTTTCATTCAAACAAAACACTCAAGAGCCCTAATTGCATCCTCCTCATGCCCCTCTCTCCCCAATTGCTAGATTTTCGAAATTTTACTCAATTTTCACGCATAATCTGGCACCTTCACCTTACTACACACGAATTTTGCGCAAATTTCGAATTTAGTTGAAGTTTGGTTGGAGAAAAGCACCTAGGGCTTACAATTCTTCCTCCTTGCAAATTCTTGGAAATTTCGGTAAGAATTACACTCTTTCTCCGATTTCCTTGTAGAATAAGTGTTGAGGATTGAGATATAGGGCAATTTGTGATTGATGTGCTATTATTTACTTGGATTTTTCTATGAGGCATTTTATCAAACACCTTGTGGGCATCATGAATTGGTGAATAATTGGTTGAATTGTTGATTATTATTAAATGGGCATTGATATTTAGAGTGTTAGTGACTTTTATTCTCTACAATTGTATTGATGTTGAAATATGGGACTTAGTTCTTGATTTTTAGCTTGTGGGGATGAGACATTATGCTCTTTATGGATAGGAAATGCTACACATGAATTCACCATATTCTTGTTTGTACTTGGTTTATTCGGAGACTCACATATGCTTTTGTTAGGTACAATCTCGACACAAGTGACTATGGCCAATGAAGAAGACGCCGAGGGGAGAGCACCACAAGAAGTTCATCCGAGATAGCCCCACAAAGATACGGAGTAGAACTCTCGAGGATGCCGATTTGGAAATATGGAATAGGTTGGTCACCCGGCCTATGACCCCAACTAGGTACGCGGATGATGAATGTACCTAAATCCTTGGGATACATGATGATGTCTGCGATTATTTAAGAGGGTCGGGTGGACGGCATTCATGAGAGGAGATGGCCGACCTATAGAAGCCTCACGCTCGAATTCATAAGCACCTTCATGGTGTAGAAGCAAGGGGAGCAAATGAACCATTTGAAGTTGAATTCCGGTTGGGCAATGTGCGTGGCGATTGTCCATCGCCCAACTAAACACCATCTTTGGGGTACCAACTAGTGGAAACACCGGAAATAGGTGTCATGGTTTACGAGGCACGGATGCCAAATCCTCGTGGAGTGCGGAATCCAAGATTTTGATATATTCAAATGGTAACCTCGGCCTCCATCTATGCGAGAGAGAACAATGGGGGCATGACAGTCAGGGAGCTTTATTTGCTATGGTGTATGTTGACCAACACACCTTATAACACGGCAGCCTATTTTGCAGAGCCGATAGACTAGGTGGCCAGGCAAAGTCGGGGCACCATCATGATTGGGGGTATGATTACTCCGATCGCCCGACACTTCAACATTGATGTTAGGGCCTTGGATCCGATTGAGGGCGAGAGAAGAATCAGTCTGGCAGTATTACGCCAAATGAAGATAATCACGAAAGATGAGGGCATGTACCTCTTCCAACAAAGAGTCGGGCATCCATTCCCATTGCCCAACACGGCGTTCACCACCGTGGATAACATCAATAACAGGGCCAATTTTTTACTTAACTCTGAGGCACATGACAGAGTTATACAGGCCATGCTCGCGAGGAAAAGGCGAAGGGTCGCCGGTCTCCCAGATGATGATGACTTGGTGGCAAAAGAGATGGAATATATGGGACACAAAAGGGGAGCCGAGCAGGAATATCAACAGAGGGCGGAGGACATACCTGAGAGTTCTTACAGGGGTGAGGAGCGAGGAGGATATGACTTTAATGATAGACTATTAGCCCTCGAGGAGCGAACACAACTGCAACATGATGAAATCTGAACTTTGAAACAGAAAGAAGAATCATGGAACGTGGCAACCGACAGGCGGCAAGAGGAGCTCCTCGAGATGATGCGACAGATGACCCAGTGGCACATCGCCTAGGGCCACTATCCACCGCCACCCCCGCAGTGAGCCAGGTTGAGTCCACACTTTTCTTTATTGAAATTCTATCTTTCCTTGTATGCGATATAATTTTCTTCAAGTTTGGGGGAGAGATAGTTCATTTTGATATGAAGGGTGTGGAGAGAAATTTTTTTGCATTTCATGTAGTTGCATGTAGAGCATTTAGGTTGCATTGCATTAGACGCACGTTTACATTTTTAGCATGTTTATTGCTTTAGTAGGTTTTAGGGAGTGAGTAAACTTGGATTTGATGCTGTGAAATGCGATTTGGGGGATAATTTGAAAAAATTTGTGTTGTTTTGATTGGCTGTTAAGTGCAAAGTGATCGAGCTGAGAATGGATGATATAGAGCATGTGAATATTGAGAACATGGATTTTATGATTTGATTTACGAATTTGCAAGCCTGTGAGCTTTTGAGCCTTTACAGCTTTCATTATATGCAGTCTTGTTTGTTGATTTGAGTGTATCATTCATGTTGATTAAAATTCTAGAACTTGCTCTGGTATCTCTGTCAAGGCCACATGTTGTATGCGATTTGTGAAAATGATTTAAGGCCGTTTTTTTTTATTAAGCCTTTTGCCTACCAAATGATATTGAATGCCCTAGTTAGCCAATTTGAACCTGTTGCCTAATTTTTTTGATAGCCAAATTTTAAGCCTTAACTTGATATACATGTTACCCTAGACTTGAGCGTATAGCATTGAGTAAGGGGATTTAATGAGGTTGAATGGGATGAAATAAAGAATTTAGATAATTGTGCAAGGGTTGGTTTATGGGAATAAAAGAAGAAGAGCGTTTACGTTTATATGCAAAAACATATAACCTATTTAAATCAACACATTTGCACCATTTTAGCAATATTGTCTACCTAGATAAGCAACATATTTGTCATCGATTAAAAACACAGTTGGCATATATATAAAAAGACAAATGAAAATAAAGAGTTGGTGATTGCAACAATGTCTACCTCAATAAGCAGCATATTTGTCCTCAATAAGCAGCATATTTCTTACAGCGGAAATGCGCCAATGGTAATTGCAAGTTTTACTGTGAAAGGAAAGGAAGAAGACCTTAGATACGGTTTCAAACAAATCCCAAAAAAGCAACATATTTGTCCTTAATAAGAAACATATTTCTCACAGCGGATAAGACCAGATATACGGTTCAAACAAATCCCAAAAAACCGGAAATGTAAATGGGTACTTGATTAGTGTGATTTTTGCATGTATTTCGAGCATAATTGTGGATATAATAGGTTGATAAACATGCAATAACTTAGTAAAATGGGTCGTGTTTTCATATTATGGAAAAGATATTACTCTTTGCTCGTTTTGCAGGAATTAAACGATATTTGTAGCACTTTTGAGGCAAATCGGAGCATTGCAAGAAAGAACCATCAAGAATCGAGTGATTACGCCTAGTATATGACTGAATCGAACTAAAAAGGGGACACGCACGCCCGGCGCATAGGCACGGCCCGTGCGTGGTCCCTACAACAAAATAAGCCTTCGCAGGCCGCACGGGCTGGTAGTGTCGTCGATATCGCACGCACGTGCGTCTGTTCAAGAGAGAAATAAACCTACAACTTGACGCACGGGCAGCCCGTGCGCATAGGCACGGCCCGTGCATCTGTGCGAGAATTTTAGAATCATGCGGTGTTTGACTTAGGTTTGGCTCGGGAATGTATAAATTGAAAGGAGGCGGCACAGAAAAAGGACACACTTACTTTTACCCTAGAAAGCATAGAAAAGATCACCCTTCTACCGGAGGAATCGAGAGAAAGATCGAGGTCGCATCCACGCTTGAGGATTGAAGATTGATCGACAGATCATCGATATCCCTGAGTTTTCTTACTCCATTGTATTTTTATTTCATCTAGTTTGATATGAATATGAACAATTTGTCTATGAGTTGTTTATAACCCATGTCCGGCTAAACATCTTGTGATTCCGGGGTTTGGGATTAAGTTAATTGACTCGTGTTTGATGTTTAATTTGAATTGAGTTATTATTTGAAACCTTATTCGAGTACTTTGTTTTATTCTTGTTTTATCATATGGTCAATGATTTAACATGTTTGATGTATTGATTCATAAATCGAGAAACGAGTTTCAATACTGGATCTTGAGTGCTTGACATGAATATTTTGCATGATTGAGAAGTCTGTGAGTATTTGTGAGGATAACAGATCTTTTATACTTTTGGGAGTTGTTTATCTTATGTTGAGTAGAGATACTAGCATAGATAATTCAATCAACGTTTTTATTGTGTCTCGAGAGAGACGATAAATTACCTTTGTAATCATATTATAGGGAAGATAGATAATAACTTTGGTTTTGATTAATCGGATAACAAGAGGAGATTAACTGAAACCATAACCTTGTAATCCATTTATCCACTTGATATTTTCAATCGAAACTCTTTGTTTTGTTCTTTTATGATAAAATATTGTTTTAGTTTTACAAAACAACAATCAACTTTCGATCGTCTAAATAAAAATAATAATATTACAATCTCTATACTTAGTGCATCAATTTATTAGTCTCTGTGGGATCGACCTTGCTTACCCTATCTATTAACTACGCCGTTCACTTGCGGTGAAGCTAAAAATAAGTCGAACAATACTACCAAAAACAACTCCCGTTTTTAACTGATATTCAAACAAAATTACCTACTTACCCTTAACAACCATTAATTAAATATAAAAATTAATTAAATCTGCATCGTCAAAAAAAAGAGGTCAACGCTCCAGATTTGGTCTCACGTACTCACTTAAATTACCTGAACTCACTTGATCCAAATCCTATATATATATATATATATATATATATATATTCACATAGATCTAATTGATTATTGAATAGTATATATTCTCCTTACAACTCAAATCCTATATCACATTTATCGTAGTTCTACCTCCATAATTGTATCGCCTTGCTGCGTTTTGATCCATAAAATCTTAATAGAAAGATTTGAGTTTACGAGAGTACTTCTGAAATCTCCAAGTTGCCGCTACAGCTTACATTAGTATCTCCCTTCCAAAACCCAACTCCAATTATATTAACGGAGATAAATGATGAAGGATTCTAGGAATAACATGTTGGGAAGATGATCCGATCCTCCAATTTTTATTTTTATTTTTTGTAATCTTCTATGAACAACCGTCTTTTTTTTTTTTTTTTTGTAATCTTCTATGAACAACCAAATTAAAGACAAATGACCTTTAAATCTCAAATTCTTCTTAGGTTTTCTTTCAATTGTAACTTTTAAAATATTTTGAATTTTTAAATAAAATCAATTTCATATTAAACTACATTCTGAAAGCTTTCCAATCATATGTTATAAGTATATATATATATATATATAACTTCATATGAGAGAATTTTAGCGGTTTAAATTTGATATTATGCAAAGTTGTACACTTATAATCTTTTTTAACCAATTAAAATATATTTATAATAATTCTAAAGGAAAAGGAAATATGAAATGACAGTTGAAACAAAAACAAAAAAAAATCTAATCATGGGGGAGGGGGGTTGTTTAAATACATAAAACAAAAAGCAAAATACATGATCCACAAATTTTGCTAATTGTTGCAATACAAATACTCTTCAGCTAACAAATTTTTATCTAAGTATTTTAATGGATGTACCCTTTAAAAGATTTTAAATCTTAATTTAGACTCAATTATATATATATATATATATATATATATAATTTTGATGATTTTTTGTAGTAAGACATCAGTCATTGTCATAATAAATTATAAAACATACATATTTAAAATAATATAATAATCTCACGCTCAAATAAAAAAAATTAAGAAATAAACTAAAACTTGATAGGCAATATTTCTAAACTAATCATTAGAAAAAAAAATTTATGTGGAGATATAACAAAGAGCATATAAAATAAGAGCAATTTTTGTTTTATTTTAATTATATTCTTGTGCTGTTTTAATGGCCTGAAAAATAGGCGGGAAGTATAAAAAAAATGACAAAGAAAAAGATGAACAAAGAGAGAACAAATGTTTTTGCAGCATTTAATGCCCTTTTGAAGCAAATATATTTAAAATTAAAAAATATATATATAAAAATCTCCCACTCAAATGTAAAAAATAAAAAGTAAACTAAACCTGGATGATTGCAATATTTTCTAACTAAGCAGTTAAAATGCAGGAATTAAAGTGCTGAAATGTAAATGACACAATGAAATTTTTATAGAGGTTCGAAGATGGGGTAATTCTTCTACTCTCTCTTTCTCCAACTCTGGAGGAATCCATTAGGTAATGATCGGTATACAAAGTGGTAACAGATCCGGATACAAGTCTTGATCACACAAATGTGACTTGATCCTTTGGGACTCGATCTGAGACGCCTTGATCACTCGGTGGCTTCTCGTGCGACTCGAACTTCTTCACAGAGGCGTTTTGCCTTGCTACTACTGACTCACTTGCTCAAGCTCTTTGGATTTGATCACGAAGCCCTCCAAAAGCTTAAGATTTGAATCTTTTTACAATCCTTCGTGGAATGTAAACCCCTTGATTTTCGATATTTTCCTCTTCAACGATTGAAGTTATCTTTCCTTCACGGTGAGTGTTGGATTGATGTCCTGCGTAGTGTAGGCTTGAGGATTGAGAATATTTGATTTTCTAATAATTGCTTGAACGTTTTTGGTTGAATCTATCTCTTGTGTCACTTGTGTCTCTCTCTTTTTTTTTCAATTTAAATTCCTCGGCCTTTTATAGTGATCTTTCAAAAATTTGCCCGTTGAAGAGATAGGCTTATTTTGAAAGTCACTTGCGATCGTTGGCTTGTCTTGTTGCGGTCCTTGGAATTGTCATTTCCTCGTATGAATTGTTCTTTCACCTTTTGAGTTCGACACGGTGTAGTGCTTCCCATTGGTTCATTCCATTTGCACGTTTAAAATGAGCACTCAGAAAGGTGGTATGGAGATATTACTTGTTTAAGTAATTCTCTTGATTACGTACAACGAATCTTTTCGATTATCTCGACTTGACTTATTGCATTTCTTTGCTTTCCCCAGGTGACTTAGAGTCACTTCCAATCATTGGATGACTCTTGTCACTTCAACTTGAGACTTGGCTTTTCTTGAGTTGACTTGGTGATACTCCACTCAGTTTGTATCTCACCGCTTCTTGATAGAGTTCCGTCTACTCTTCTTCTTCGCCATACTCGGTTGTCTCACAAATGAGTCTTCCTTCTAGTCTTGATTGTCTTCTTGCATGTTAGGCGTAGGCGACTTAACTTAGCTTGGCGGCTCTATTTATTACAATGCATTTTACAACAAGAATTGGGGTGCCAACTTTCTATTCTAAATTTTACATGGCATTCATCAAAATCTAAACAATAAATTTCCTAACAATTTCCCCCTTTTTGATGATGCCAAAACTTAAGTCATTCAAAAATGCAAATATCAAAGATACATACGAGATAGTGTATTGACATAGAATGTATGCTCGATTCAACCCTTTTATTGATCATAACATTCTTGTTCTTTTACACAACCAATTTACAAGGTGTATCGAGCACATATTTGTCTACAAAAAAATAAAGAATTTCTAGCTTTATTACGGAAGACTTACATTGTATGTATTTACATAATAAAATACACGAAGGGTTGGACACAACAACTTCATCTCCTTCGTTGTCTCCTTCTTTCATCTTGTTCGAAGATCTTCTTCTATTCTTCTCTTTTTCTCGTCGTCAATTTGCCTTCTTTTTCTTTTCATATGCCTTCTGGCAGCTTCATCTTTTCTAATTCTTTCTGTCTTTCCTCCCATAGCATGAGTTTGTCTCTTGTTTTCTTCTTCTATCCTTTTTGCATACTCGGCGTTGGTTTTAGCCACTTGCAAATTTGCTACTTGGTCAAGCCCAGCCAGTAGATCCCTCCTTTCTTTCCGGATCTACGTATTCAATATTTTTGGCGGAGGCCTGGGTGCGAAACCTCTTCCTCCACCACTACTTTTCCTCTACCTGCAGGCGTGTATTGTCTTTGGGGTCTTCTTCTCCCGGTGATTGACCGGCGGAGTGACCAGCAGTGCGATTCTTGGGTAGTCTGTGCTGTCGGCTTCTTCACATAACGTGAGACCCTTTTCCCGATACAAGTCCCAAGCTTGAGCCATAGACATATTTGCAAAGTATCCTTTAGATTCGAGCGTTTTAAATTCATCAACTGATCGTGGCTCTGTCCCGACATCTAAAATGGCATAAGTGTCTCTCTCTTTGGAATGCCTCCATGTTCTTTCAAGATGTTCATAACTCGGGCATCCATTCTTCTTTCCACTTCCTTCATCCCTGCTTCAATTGTTTTTCTCTTTTCGACCATAGATATAGCGAGTGTTGGAGTGGCGAGTCACGAGGAGTTTGTTGATAATGTCATTTGTGACGAGGACCTTGTTGAGGGTTTGTGCAATCATCAAAGTTACATCTTTCGATCCTTCCCCCTCGTGATTTTCCTTTCTTTTGTTTCAACACGTCCTCGGTGATTTTCCCTTCGCAATTGTTCCTTCCTTCTCAACTTGGATCCCCATTGCGCCTTTAGGTATTCCTCTTCCCCCTTTTTGGCATCATCAAAAGAGAGGACACTGGAAAGCAGACTTGCAAGCGGGAAGTCGAGTCTGGCGATAGTTGAGTTTTGTCTTGAGTCAGTGCGAGTGTGCGGCCACGAAGTCGGATCGAGTAGCGTTGGACTCTGTTGAAATCGGCTTCATCTCACCATGAGAAGGCTGAATTTTGTATTCATGGTCTCTTCCAAGCGTTGTAGATCACTCTTGTTTTGCTCACGCATCGGCTTTATCTCGGCAATGTGAGCTTCATGCATGTGCTCAATATGTTCTCTCGGCTTCGTTTTGCATCGGTATTTTCGCTCTCCATACCGGCTGACTTGTTGAACAATGTCTGAAGTATCTAACTTGTTCCACACGCATTGTTTCTTCTTTGTTGCCACCATTCACACGATCCGGTTTGTGATGCCTCTTAAATCGGCGATGAGATTGGCATCTCTGTTGTCGATCGCATGTCCATAGAGGCACGATGCCTCTCCATCCGTTCAATCTCGATGAATAATGCCTTGAACACTTCGCGGACTTGATTGATTCTTCCGTTGCGGTGATGGCCATGCGATGTCAAAATCATAATCACCGGAACAATGGTGCACGATGGAAGAACGGGAGCTGGTTTGTGGTAGCGTCTTGGCGTTCGTTTTACGACTCTTCATGGAGGTCGGGTACCTCCAGGGAAAAAGGAAAAGATTCTATAAAGATTCATCACCGCCAAGCGGGATTTGTTCGATGATGAGCGGTGCGCGTGAAGTTCTTCTAGGAATCGACCTGCTGCGGCTTGAGGAATCTGCGCGGTGGACTCGGTTCAGGTGGGTTTAGTTGTGAAGTGGTCCCGACTTGCGAGCCTCATTGTCTCAACGGCCGTTGGTCTCATTGCTTTCTCCAAATGAGTAGATTGGTCCTCGGCCTTATCGAAGCGTCATCGGACGATGATGAGATTTTCATTGGTGGCTCATCATCAAAATTAAAGGTTTGACGAGTAGTCTTGGGATCGACTTGCTCGTGCTTGGAACATCCGTGGTGAGTCTTTTGGATCTATCACGGGGATGACTCGGCTTCTTCTTCGCCTTCGATCCCGAAAATGTTACATCGAGGATTATCACGGGAATCATGAAGTGCGCTTATTTCCTTCTCGGATGGGTCGATGATAGCGGGAGGGATGTTCTCTACTTGACTTATTTACCCCGGAAGTCTCAACCTCCCGTGGGCCTTCATTACCTCCGGCGGTCTCTCTGCGGCGAGGCCTTGGTCCTCCCTTTCGACATGTCGGTGTCTTAGGGTCTTCTGCGGTGGCATCCATTGGAGTCTCAACCCCATGGATTGCACTTTCATCGCCAGTGTTAACTCCCAGGGCTGTTCCTTCCTGTGCCTCGGCTGCATCGGCGGCGTCATTAGCCTTCAGAGCGATTGGCACCTCAGTGAGGCAGTCTCAAGCTGTGCGAGCTTTGTTGATGGCAACTTGCTTTGTTCTTCTTGTGTTTGTATTTTCTCTACTTCGCCTCCTTGATTCGTTGTGGAGTCATCGCAACATTCTCGACCTTGCTGCGGTGGAGGGAGTTTCCCCCTCGGTGGCGCACCAGGTGAGTGAATTTGAATGGGGTCACTCGTCTCCAAGCTCCCGGCTGTTTCGATTGAATGTTCGGCCGTTGGGGCGGTGGTAACACACCTTCAATAGGGGTTGGCTCGATTGGGGTCCCCACTATCCCGTTTCATCGCCATGTCCTTATTGCCTTCTTCCGAGTGAGCTGGGGAAGTGGTGGCGGCAACAACGGTGGCGATTTCTTTGAACCACTCCCATTGGATCAATTTCAGTATGTGTTACGGAGGACTCTCCTGGTCCCTCCATCGGTCTTTGCTCGTGAAGGATTACGGATTCGTGCAATTCTTTGCATTTGCAACTCTTACGTAGCGGCGGCATTCTCCGGATCCTCATCAGCACATCGGAGAAGACATCAAGGAGAGGATGTGTGTGTTACGTAGTGCGGAGATAGGGCGGATGCTTGCCTTCTCACGTGCCTCGGCTTCCTCTGCTTGCTATTCTTTCTCCTTGTCCTTGTAGATCTGCGGGATGTACGTGCGATTGTCTTCATCGATCTTTGGGAGCACGGTGGTTAGTCGAGGAAGTTTAACGATTCCTCTTCTTCTTCTATGAACTCGGGCCGTTGGAACTGTTCCCTTGATTTACTCAACTTCCATTTCCTCCACTCACGAAGACGATTTTGGATGTGCGGGTGAGGTGGAGATAGGATCATCACATCACTATCCGCTTTATCGAAACTTCTTTGTGTTTGTTGTGTGGACTACGTTGTGTCTTCCGGTTGCCTCTGTGATCGCCTTGGCCCGAGACTTGGGCTGTTTCATCAATTACATCTAGAGACTCTACTTCTCCGGTAGTCTCGTGTCTGCTCGGTGAGTAGGCGACTCGGCCGGTTTCTCAAGCTCGGAGTGCTTGATGATTCTTCTTCGTCTCTAGTTTGTGCCGGAGGAATTTCTGGTTCGGAGGCAGTTTCTTACGAGTCTAGGGGCGGCGGGGCGTCTTTGGCGTCTTTTACGAGGAGCGGCCGTCTTGGCTTATCGGTTCTCCTCCTTTTGACGATCGGAGAAGGTATTTGTGAGTCCTTCTCGACCGGCTTTCTTTGAGGCGGGAGACACGGCTGCGAGGCGGTGACTCTGCTGCGGGGGTAGGAGCATGTTTGGCTTTCTTTCTTTGCTGCGGGCGTGATCTTCTTAAGCGACTACGGGGACTTTCTTCTTGGGTGGAGAGGAAACAATTTGTATCTTCACGGTCACACGATTCCCCCTCACTTGTGTCGGCTCTCTTGGCATAGGCTCTCTTACGTGCGCCGAGAGAGGTTTGCTCTAAACATCCTCTTGTTAACATGGAATGCCTTCCCATGTCTAAGAGGACTCCTTTCACCTCCATCAATCGGCCAATCACTAGGCCATATCCTGAGGATCTTCCAAATGTGCCATCTTCTTTGAAGGATTTGTTCCCTACGTTAAGCGATCTGCTTTGTAGACAAACTCAGCCCGATTTATCTTCTTTTGCGATGATTGCGGCCATTACAATCGGCTTTGCTTTTGTGATTGGTCAAAGCTTTGCCAAATTTGATGTCAATACATTTGGCAACTATGTCCAACGACTTGTGATAATCCTCCTTGGCGTCTCTTGTTTCTTTGTGTATACTATTTTATCGGCATAGTCGGGCTTGGCTATTTCTTTCCAAGCATCATCCAGGTTTACATCGGCCGTGAATCTCGATGCTCGCCTGGCGGTAGTGAACAATGTTGACCAAATCCTTGGCGAGATAGTCATTGCTTTCCCGTGAGCAGATGACTTTATTCCTTCATCGTGAATCTCGGCATTCACGTAATTGTCGACCTCCTCCACATAGGTCATCGGATATTCTAACGTCGAAAATGGTTTTAGCCGGTCGTTTCCAATTTTTCGCGATTTTCTTCACTAGGGTGTCGTCGGACCCTGTTTCACCATTCAAGTCGAAATCCACATTGGACCGGTGTGGATTTGCTTCCCCTAATTTGACAAAGTCGTAGGTTGGTGCCATTTTTCAGGATTTTATCAAAAGAAAAACTAAGAGATTGATTTGAAGATAGATAGGGTTTCGAGAGAATTTTTGCCTTTGCTTTTGAGAGAAAGAGATGAAGCAGTTTTGGTAGTGTGAGAGAAAGCGGGCGAAAATGGTTTAAGTATGGTTTATGAAAGGGCGTGCGGGTGGTTTTGAAATGTGATCGAAATCAACGGCTTAGATTTTGCACGCCTATTTAGCATTTAATGTCTTGTATTTAATGCGGCGACATTTATATCGATCATAAGCTTGGTGTGAAGCTTTATGTCTGTACACATCATCATTATCTTTGACGTATTCCTTAAAACATTCCCGCTTTGTCAAAAGCATTTGCGTTTTTGTCACTTTGCTCATAAGTGACTCGAAACATCCCTTAGGCTGATCTAACTCTTCTTCTCACGATTCTCTTGGTGACTCGGCTTCTCGGTGACTCGGTGTATTTGTCTTTCCGTCTGATGATTTCTTGGTGATTTTAGTGTTCGACTCTTTTTCACCACCTTTTGTTCCATTTCTTTTCTTTGAGTCTTCTCAATGTTAACTCAGCTCAATTAACCCCAACTCATGCTTGAGTTCTTCAAATCTTGATTCACATAATGGTTTTGTGAAGATGTCGGCCGATTGTTTATCGGTTGAGATATATTCCAAGATGATGTCCTTCTTTTCAACGTGATCTCTTATGAAGTGATATCGACATCGATATGCTTTGTTCTTGAGTGCAACACGGGATTTTGAGTAATGGCAATTGCACTTGTGTTATCACACATGATTGGAATTTCTTGTTCTTCAACTTCATAGTCTTCTCATTTCTTTGTCTCATCCATAGGACTTGGGCTGTAATTTTGCCCCGGTATGTATTCGCTCTCATTTGTAGAGGTGGCTATTGAGTTTTGCTTCTTGCTAAACCGGAAATCGACTGTTTCCTAGCATTTGACATGTGCACGAAGTGCTCTTCTGTCCACTCTGCATCGGCATAGTCGAGAATATGAATATCAATTAGCTTGAATCCACTTCCTTTGGATACCATAGGGCTACTTATTGGCTTCCTTTCAAGTATCTCAATATTCTCTTAGGCTTCTTTGTCATATGGCTCTCTTTTGGAGCGATTGAAATCTTGCACATACACCTACGGACAAAAGTGATGTACGGCACGCTTCTTTGTGAGATAGAGCAATGATCATAAGTGCTCACGTATCTTGTTTGATCTGAGGCTTGCCATCTGCATCCATGTCCATTTTGGTGATGTATTCATTGGTATTTTTACTGAGAAGACTTCTCCTCCATACCAAACTTCTTCATTAAATCTACGGTGTATTTTGTTTGACTTATGAAGGTTCCATCCTTGGTTTGTTTCACTTGTAGTCGAAGGAAGAATGTCGACTCTCCCATCATGCTCATTTCAAATTTACTTTGCATGAGGTTTGAAAACTTTTCACACAGCTCTTTGTTTGTGGATCCAAAAATGATGTCATCCACATATTTTGAACAAGCGGTATACTCTTTTTGTCTTGAATTAAGAAAAGTGTTCTATCTACTTTTCCTTTTGTGAATCCATTTTTGGTTAGGAATTGTGACAAAGTATCATACCATGCTCTGCGGGTGCTGTTTCAATCCATATAGAGCTTTCTTGAGTTTGTATACCTTATCTCCAAGAGTCTTACCTCAAATCCGGAGGTTGTTCAACATACACTTCTTCTTCAATAAACCATTTAGGAATGCACTTTTTACATCCATCGATATACAATGAAATCTTTGTGAGCTGCATAGGCAAGAAACATCCTTATAGCTTCCAATCTTGCTACGAGGGCAAATGTTTCATCAAAATCTATCCCTTCTTCTTGGCTACTAGTCTTGCTTTGTTTCTTACCCGCAGAACCTTCCTCGTTCATCTTATTTACGAACACCCATTTGGTGCCAATAACATTTTGATGTATGGGTCTTTGCACTAATTCCCATACTTTATTTCTTTCAAAGCTGATTGACTCTTCTTGCATAGCTTGAATCGATGTGTGTCGTCAATGCTTGTGACACGTCTTTGGGCTCTATTTGCGAGATGAAGCATGTGAACATGGCTTCTTGTTGAGTTACGGATCTTGTTTTGACACCTTCTCTTATATCTCCAATGACAAATTAAGGTGGATGGTCTCTCGGCCATCTTACATCGGGTTGGAGTAAGTTAGGCTGGATTGATCGACTTACGGTTGTGTTGTTGTGGTCGACTCTCTCGTAATCACTTAGGCGCAAATTTTCCGGTGTTTTTGAGATTGGCTATATCATCTTCTTACGAATTGATAATTCGGCTTGACTTGACATAGGGACTCTTACGTATGGTTGGATGATTGACTTATCGGTGACTCTTCAATGTCTTCTCCATTTACATTTGGCTCATTGAATACCACATGAATTGATTAACCGCAACCATAGTCCTTTTATTGAGTACTCTGTAGGCTTTGCTTTCGGTGAGTATCTGAAGATACCTTCATCGACTTTAGCATCAAAAGCCTTTAGATTGTCCTTGCCATTGTTGTGGATGAAGCATTTACATCCAAATATTCGAAATATGCAACATTTGGTTTTCTTCGAGTCCAGGATCTCATAGGGAGTCTTTGTCAATTTGTCTATTTATCATACATCTGTTTTGAGTGTAGCAAGTTGTGTTGATTGCTTGACCCAAAATCTTTTTGGTAACCTGCTTTGACTAACATGGTCCTTCTTTGCTTCTTTGAGGGTTGTTACATTCCTTCTTTACTGCAACTCCATTCTGTTTGTGGAGTTCTTCTTCTGTGATAGTTCATGACCAATACCATTCTCAATACAATCTTTGAGTTATTATTCCATTGACAAACTCGGTTCCTCTATCGATCTTATTTTGATAATGGTTTGACTATTCTCGTTTTGAATCCTCTTCATCAATTTGTGGTAGTTTTTGTAGAGTTTCTTTCTTCTTACACATGAATATTGTCCATGTATATCTTGAGTAGTCATCTACTACCACCAAGGTGTATTTCTTTCCACTTATCTTTGTTTGGTTCCATGGGCCAAATAGATCCATATGAAGCGGATGCAATATTCTTGTTGAAGATTGGCATGTCTTTTCTTTGAATGATGACTTGATTTGTTTTCCCTTCGACATGCGTCACATATACTCTCCTTTTTGTATCTGATGCGGAAGTCCTTCCACAAGACTACTTCTTGCAAGTTTGTTAATCGTTTTGAAATTTAGGTGACTCGGCTTTTTGTGCCCACGACTGACTTGATTGTTTGTGCTTTTTGCTAGTAGGCAGTCTTGGGTGTTGCGATTGACCAATCCACGACATACATATTCTTTTGTCTACATCCTTGCGGTACAACTTCATTTGATTCAATATCCTTGATTTGGCATACACCCATGTTGAATCAACATTGTAACCCTTGTCCGCGAGTTGGTGATGCTCGATAAGTTGAAGTTGAGTCCTTCTACATATGCAACATCTGTGATTTCTAATCCATTCCTCTTGATGGATCCAATGCCTCTTATTTCACCAGGAGCTTCATTTCCTCCAAATATGACTTTTGCTCCTTTAACTTCCTTGAATTTTGACATTTTTCTTATTTCTGTCATATGTATATGCGGAAACAACCACTATCCATGTACCAGGTTCCTTGGCACTTTCAATTTGTTCCTTGAACACCTGCAATCAAGGAAATTAAGTTTTAGGTACCCATACTTATGCAGGTCTGAGGGAGTTAAATTGTAAGATGATCCAACCAACCTATAGCCAAATGATTTGACTCTAAGGGGTTGCCATCTATCGAGTGCCATAATCATAATTAATCCTGGCAAATTGGCAGGGATTTTAGGTTCATCTGTTGTCTCTTTTGTCGTATGCTGCATATGTGTTTTAGCAATTGCCTTTCTTGGGTAATTGTGGTGTCTTTGAGTGTAGTGCCTAGGTGCATATGTGTCTTTGATGAAAGCTCTTATACTTTTGGAATGGCCTTTGTTGAGTTCTAGGCCTTTGCCATTTGGGCTTATATTCCATAAGTCTATCTTTGATAGTTCACATTGTTCAATCGCTTGGCTTGGATATTTTCTACCATTCCCATCATATGTATTTCTCTTATATAGATTTTAAGGGGTTTTGGTAGCTCTGCTTCTTCTTTCTGAGTAATTTTTGTTTGGAGTTTCTTTGAGGAACACGGTGAATCTCTTCTCATTTGTCCTTTCAGTGCACTCAATTTTGTTTTTCCTTTTCCTTTATAACCAAGGCCGGTTTGCTTGTTATAGTGTTTTGGAGTGAATGTGTGTGCAACATTTAGAGTTTTGGATTTTTCGGACTCTTCATGGCTTGAAGATCTTTTTCCAAAATTACTTTTGAGGTTTGACATAGCACGAGAGGAATTAAATCTAGGCTGTCTTGTCTCCACATTCTCTTTGACTCAAAATAAGATCATCCAATGATTTAGATGCCTTAGTGAATGAGGCAATAACATTCTTGAGGTCATTCTCCTCTTTTCTATAGCGACAATTTACTGCTATTAATTTAGCATTTTTCGACCTTTAAACTTTCATTCTCATCGGCTATTTGACTTAGAGTACTCGGCTCCTTAGTCGGCTTTGAGTTTTGACTCTTGAGTAGGCTTTTTCCTCATTCAATAGTGTGTGTGAGGATTTAATGTGTTCAAAATCTTTCATCATTTTGCCTAATGAATCATAAAGATCGAGTGGGTGATGAAGTGTGTGTGTCACGATCACTATCACTGGAGTCGAGTTTGATGAGTTAGAGTGTACCTCATCTTCTTGGTCGGAGGTTGATCTTGTTCTTTGGCCATCAAGCGGAGATCAGGGCTTCTTCTTGAGTCACTTGAGTAGTCGGCTTCAATTTGCTCTGCGAATCAGTGTCTCTCTTGACTTAGATGTTTTGGCCGATCTCTGCGACCATCATTGCCTTTTTCTTTTCTTGTCTTCTTTCTCTGAAGACCTTTCTTTCTTCTTCATTCTGTATTTGTTGACTGCGGGATATGAAGCGATCAATGGCATAGTGACCTGGTTGTCTACAGTTCAACATAGATATTCAGCCTTTTGATCGACTCTTTCCATTCTTGGATTATCGAGCCCTTTGATACTCAACTTTTTGATGATTTGTTCTCTTGGTTGGCCTATCTTCCCTTGATTTGGAGGGGGCTGAGTGTCTTCTGGAAGATTCACCCTTTCCTCTCTTGTAGTTCTTATTAAAGAACTTGTTGAACCTCTTAACCATCGGGGCTATTTCTTACGGATCAATGACTTCTTTGACCTCGGCTCTCTTCCCATCTTTAACAATTAGAAGCAATTGTTTTGGGTACATTTGTCTCTTCCTGGTCTTTCCTTCTCGGCTCAAACTCGTAGGCTTTGAGATCGAGAATAATTCATGGTTGGATGTCTTTGATAGGTCCATGGAATGTCTCGAGTGCCATGACCTTCATTTCCCATTCAATTTGGAAGACTTTTTAGGATCTTCATACACATTTCCTTCATGTATATTCTTTTCCAAGTGCGAGCAGCTCATTTGTGATTTACGTGAACCGAGCATCCGATTGATCCAGGTTTCTCTCCTCGAGATCATTTTGAAGTTCTCAAATTTACGTACTGACCAGCGATAATTTGTTTTCTTTGATTTGCTCACGAGCCTTCACAAATTAATGTCGGCTTGTCCCATTTCTTTAGTCGTTTTGCATGATTTGACTTTATTGAACATGGCTTTGTCAAGGTCTTGTAAAAGGATGTCCTTGGCTACATTGTCCAGGTTATATCTTTTTCATCATTTGTCCATTCGAGTTCTTGGTTTTCAACCATGGTGATGCAGGAACAACATCCTCTTCTCCTTGGTGCGTTCTTCTTACAGTGTGTTCACCTTTAAGATTTGCGGTGGCCCATCTTCTATTACTATCCACATCTCATCATGTAATCTTTGATAGATGAGCACTGCATCACGAATTTTCCAATCATCAAATTCTTCAATTGTGAACATAGGGATGCTTGTCAAATTTGCTTCCATGATAATGATAAAAAAGAGTTTTGAAAGTTTAAGTACTAAAGCGGACTTTGAAAAATTTGGAGATCTAGTTGATAACCGGTGCGGAGGGTTGATGAACCAGCAGCTCGATACCAACTTGTAGGTCCCCAGGGGTGTAGGTGTAAGGTTTAGAAGGGGGTTGAATAAACCTTACCAAATTTTCGATTTAGTCCTTTTAAATATCGAGTTGATACTACAATTTGTGTCCTTGATGGACGGTCAATTTAGTCAATCAATAGAGTTAGTCACTCAACAGACTCAATTGAGTTGTTGATGGAATAACTCATTTGTTGACTCTAAATTAACTCAAGCGTGGTTTTGTTTTTCGGAAGACTTAACACCCTTGAGTTTGATTAAGCAAGAGTTTAGTGCTTGGTTTAGTACTTATAAAGTATCAAGTGGATAGCAAATTTATCGTGAGATATAAGCGGTTAAAATGCGAGGAATTAAAGTGTTGAAATGTAAATGACACAATGAAATTTTTATAGAGGTTCGAAGATGGGGTAATTCTTCTACTCCTCTCTTCTCCAACTCTGGAGAATCCACTAGGTAATGATCGGTATACAAAGTGGTAACAGTCCGGGATACAAGTCTTGATCACCACGTGACTGACTTGATCCTTTGGGACTCGATCGGAGACGCCTTGATCACTCAGTGGCTTCTCGTGCGACTCGGCTTCTTCACGCAGGCATTTGCCTTGCTACTCTGACTCACTTGCTCAAGCTCTTTGGATTTGATCACGAAGCCCTCCAAAAGCTTAAGACTTGAACCTTTTTACAATCCTTCGTGGAATGTAAACCCCGATTTTAGATATTTTCCTCTTGGTGATTGAAGTTATCTTTCCTTCACGGGTGAGTGTTGGATTGATGTCCTTCGTAGTGTAGGCTTGAGGATTGAGAATATTTGATTTTTCTAATAATTGCTTGAACGTTTTGGTTGAATCTATCTCTTGTGTCACTTGTGTCTCTCTCTTTTTTCAATTTAAATTCCTCGGCCTTTTATAGTGATCTTTCAAAAATTTGCCCGTTGAAGAGATAGGCTTATTTTTGAAAGTCACTTGCGATCGTTGGCTTGTCTTGTTGTCCTTGGAATTGCCATTTCCTCGTATGAATTGTTCTTTCACCTTTTCAGAGTTACGACACGGTGTAGTGCTTCCCATTGGTTCATTCCATTTTGCACAAGGGGACTGAGCACTCGAGAAAGGTGGTATGGAGATATTACTTGTTTAAGTAATTCTCTTGATTTCTGTGCAACGGATCTTTTCTGATTATCTCGACTTGACTGCATTTCTTTGCTTTCCCCAGGTGGCTTAGAGTCAGCTTCCATCATTGGATGACTCTTGTCAC
Source organism: Rehmannia glutinosa (assembly GCA_016081115.2). NCBI lineage: Eukaryota > Viridiplantae > Streptophyta > Magnoliopsida > Lamiales > Orobanchaceae > Rehmannia > Rehmannia glutinosa. The sequence continues at coordinate 48,695,164 of CM071931.1, read as the reverse complement.
TTCAACTTGAGACTTGGCTTTTCTTGAGTTGACTTGGTGATCTCCCACTGTTGTATCTCAGTTCCTTCTTGATAGAGTTCCGTCTACTATTCTTTGCCATACTCGGTTGTCTCACAGTAGTCTTCCTTCCTAGTCTTGATTGTCTTCTTGCATGTTAGGCGTGGCGACTTAACTCGGCTTGCCGGCTCTATTTATTACAATGCATTTTACAACAAGAATTGGGTGCCAACTTTCTATTCTAAGTTTTACATGGCATTCATCAAAATCTAAACAATAAATTTCCTAACACAAATGCGCATCCAATCACAACTTAAGTGTCAAAGGTCCTACGCCCTTAAGTTCTGATCTAAAATGGAAAAAGCAGAATAAAGGGAGTCAACATCGGGAAGCAAAAAAACAAGTCCAACAACAACAATAAAGGAAGTAAGTCCAACGGCGAGGCACGGGAGTGCGGTCAGTGGCGGGTTCGGCATCTTCAACGTACTCCTCATCTAAGCGTTAGAAAGCAGGGAGGATGAGACAAAAATTCTCGTGGATGGGGTGATGGTATGCAAGTGTGACGATATACATAGTTAATGCAAGAAAAACTGTTGTATGAAAAATGCGTGAGTCATGATGTGTGGTTCGCACACGGTTCGAATGCATCGTTATATAAATACTTAAAATAGTATACTTATACGGTTTTGATGAGATAGTTCATGATCATACAAGCACTATGTGATTCGGGCAAGACATGTAGGATTGCATACGGAATGTAACGCAATCCAAGTAAGACAATTAGTGGTTCGCGTCGCGGTTTGTGGCGCCAACCAATGCGTACAAGTAGCGGTTGCGTGCGGTTTGTAAGCGCCAACCTAATGGGTCAGTTAACTCGAGAATCGTGTGGATCGACAATGATTCGCCGTTCTAACTACCCGAGCAAGATGGTCAAGACACGTCACCTTATCGCTCCATAGGCAAACAAATCACGTTAGAGCTAGCTAGGCTCGGATTGTCATAATCATGATTATACCTCAGTACTACGACTTGCTTCCCCTTGGACAAACTCCGTCCCTCGGTTGCGGGATTAGGACGATGGGGCGGAGAGTGGAATAGCGGCCAGAGCTGCCTAGTTCCATCCCCGACGTATCAATTCCGGCATTTGTGAGCTCGACACACCAAGTTGACTCGGGCGGGAAAATAATTACAAATACGGAGGATGTCAACGGCGTCAGTATATTGATTCGAAGCGATTCGGGGAAAGTTTTTCGAAAATCATCGTGATATTTATTGGCGTTGGTGGAGATAATTTGGTAATTTGGATGAAGATAATTGTCGAAAGGATAAGTAATCTTGATGTCTTGAAGAATTAGGTGGGATATAAGTCATGTTATAGATTCGAACATGGCGAGGAAGTCACCCAGCGACAGCGTATTAATTGGTTAAGGCGATCGATAAGTCAAGGAAATTTTGAGAAAATAAAATATTTTAAATAATTATTATAATTCAGGAGGGTCGAGGTTGTTCTTAAATGAAGGTAATTTGAGTTGGTTCCTTGTTAAAGAAAATTTACAATTAGCCCGTTTTGTAAAAGCGATACTTTTGGGTTAAAAATTGAATAAATAAATAATCCCGACCTTGAACAATTATTAGGTCAGATCCTAAATTCTCTAAATTGTTCAAAGATTAAGGTTTTTAAAGTTTTGAGGTCGAGTTTTATAAAATTCTCACATTGGCCTAAATTTGTTAAAATTGTCATTTGGACCCAAAGTTTAAAATATTCGAATCTCACAAACCGGAAGGGATTTTAATGTGATTTTAGTTATAAAATATCACTAAGGTCAGTGGGATATTGGGACAAAAATATTTTTAAAAATAAGTATAGGTCCTTAACTTTTAAAAATCTCATATTTGTCCCATTTTTAAATAATTGTCTTTAAGGCTTTTAGGGGTCCAATTGTTATAAAATTTGAACCTTGGGTTCAAAGTATCATTAAGTTATAGTTAAAATAGTATTTTCAGGTACATGTGTAGGTCCCAAGGGGTGTGAGTGTAAGGTTTAGAAGGGGTTGAATAAACTTACCAACAACTTTCGATTTAGTCCTTTTAAAGCGTTCGAGTTAATACTTCACGGCTAAGTCCTTGATGGACGGACTAAGTTAGTTAACGGCTGATTAAGCACTCAACATGACTCAAGCGAGCTGTTGATAGAATAACTTCATTGCTTAGTCTAACTTAAACTTTTGTGATATGATTTCATTGGAAGACTTAACACCACCGAATTTGGTTTAAGTTTGTTTTAATACTTGGTTTTAGCACTTTGTTGATTATCAATTGGATAGCAAATTTATCGTGAGATATTGAAATAATATCGCGAGAAATTAAAGTCTTTGAAATGTAAATGACAAATAAATTTTATAGAGGTTCGAAGATGGGGTAATTCTTCTACTCTCTCTTCTCCAACTCTGGAGGAATCCACTAATTATTGATCAATGTACAAAGTGGTTATCGATCCGGATCAAGTCTTGATCACCACGGTGACTTGATCAGGGACTCGATGCGGAGATGCCTTTGTCACCACAGGTGGCTTCCGTATGACTCGAACTTCTTCCGCAGGCGTTTGCGCTTGCTACTCTGACCCAGCTTGCTCAAGCTTCTTGGATTTGATCACGAAGCCCTCCAAAAACTTGAGGCTGGTTCGACCTTGAACCTTTCTACAATCCTTTGTGGAATGTAGACCCCTTGATTCTTCAAATGTTTGCTCTTCAACTAATTGAAGTCGTCTTTCCTTCACGGTGAGTGTTGGATTGATTTCCTTCGTAATGTAGGCTTGAGGGTTGAACTTGTATGACTTGAGTAGGTTATAGTTTGAATAATAGCTTGATAGTTCCAGGTAACAAGGTTCTAACCTCTTCTCAAATAGATTCCTCAGCCTTTTATAGTGTTCTTTTGAAAATTTGTCGTTGAAGAGATATGTTAATTTTCAAAAGACACTTGTGGTCATTGGCTTGTCTTGTTGCGTTTTGGAATTGACATTTCCTCGTATGAATGAGTCTTGACTTTTTGAGTTCGACATACGGTGCGAGCTTCCCATTGGTTTATTCCTTTTGCACGCTTCTTTTGAGCACTTTAAGAAAAGACGGTATGGAAGTATTACTTGTTTAAGTAATTTTCTTGACTTACTGTGCAACGGATCTCTTTCGATTATCTCGACTTGAATGCATTTCCTTGACTTCCCAGGTGACTTGAGTCGGCTTTCAATCGTGGATGACTCATCACATCACTTTAACTTGAGGCTTGGCTATTTTGAGTTGACTTGGTGACACTTCCTCAGTTTGCATCTGTGCACCTTGATCGAGTTCCGTCTTCTCTTCTTTGCCACACTCGAGATGCCTCACAGCGGAGTCTTCCTTTTAGTCTCCGAGTTGACTTCTTGCATGTTGAGTCATAGGTGACTTAACTCAGCTCGACCAGCCCTATCTATTACAATAAAATTTACAACAAAAATGGGGTGCCAACTTTCTATTCTAAGTTTTTACATGGCATTCATCAAAATCACAAAAATTAATTTCCCAACAATTTCCCTCTTTTTGATGATGCCAAAACTTAAAACATTCATCAATAATTAAACGGCAAAGATCGTCAGAGACGATGTAGAATCACGGAATGTATCGTAGAATCAATCTTTTATTGATCATAACATTCTTGTTCTTTACAATTGTTCTGAGTGTATCAAAGCTTAAGCAATGAGCTTAAGGTGGCCATGCTATTCTATATCTCATAAGTATAGAAATTATACAATTTTACTCGATGTCTGAGAGGACTTACATAAAGATGTATTTACATAGTAAAATACATGAAGGAGTGGACAACAAAACTTCATCTCCTTATTTGCCCTCCTTCTTTTCCTCATCGGACTCTGTCTTCTTGATCTATTTCTCTTCTTCTCTTCTTGATTTGCTTTCTTTTCTCATATGCTTTTAAAGCTTCATCTCTTCTTCTTTCTTGTTTTTCTTCCAACAGGTGAGTTTTTCTTCTATTTTCTTGATTCTCTTCACATACTCGGGCATTGTTCTTGGCCATTTGGGTTGGCTCTTCGTCGAATCGGCCCAAATAGATGCCTCATTTCTTGCACGGATCTATATATTCAATATTTTTGGGGCGATGGTCAGGTGCGAAACCTCTTCCTCCTCTGCTTCTTCCTCTACCTCTGGCGTGTATTGTCTTGGGCCTTCTTTTTCCCGGTGAGTGACCATCGGTGACCCGAGTGACTACGATGTCTGGCTTTGTCGGCATCTTCACATAGCTTGAAGCTTTCCCAATACAAATCCAGGCTTGAGCCATGGACATATTTGCGAAGTAACCTCGGATGCGAGCATCTTGAATTCATCAACGAGATCTTGGCTTCGGTTAGATGCGAAATAGCATAGGTGTCTGTCTTTGGAATGCCTCCATGTTGTTTGAGTATATCCATAACTCGGGCATCCATCTTTCCTTCCCCCTCGCTTCCGTCCTGCTTCTACTATTTTTAAGCACCCGGCCATGGAGTGCTGCGGTGTTGGGTGAGGTCGGCTGGGAGTTCTTGATGATATCGGTGTGACAAGACCTTGTTGGGGGTTTTAGCAATCATCGGTCATATCTTTGAACCTTCCCCCTCATAAATTTTCCCTTCTTCTCTCTTCTTAGTTCTTGGTGTTTTCTCCTTGGTTGCATCCTTCTTCGGACTTGAACCTTTCCAACGCCTTTAGGTATTCCTCTTCCCCACTTTTGGCATCATCAAAGAGAGAGGAACCCACGGAAAGCAAAAGTGGCAATCATGAAGTCTAAGCGGTGATAGTGAGTTATGCTTCAAATCTGTTGCGGGTATCTTTGCCGCGAATTGAGGCGAGTGGCGTTGGATTCGGCGTTGGATTATTGCCGCGACTTCATTTCAGCCATGAGGGAGGCTGAATTTCTTCTCCATGTTCTCTCTCTAAAAGCTCTTTCTTATGAAATTCACGCGTGCATCTACGTATTTGTGAGATTCATGCATTCGTCGATGTTTTCTTGAATTCTTTGCTTCATATCGGCATTCAGCTTTTTGCATGGACTAGTAATTTATTGAACAAAGTTCTAAAAACATCGAACTTTCTTCTATAACGTTATGCTGCTTGTTGTGCCACCATTCACATCCACGACAATTATTTCGCATGAGATCGGTCGGTAAGATTTGCGTCTCGATTTATCAGTCATGTCGGTGAGGCACGGTGCCCTCTCACATCTTCTCTATCTCTGATATGGCCTTGAAAACTTCTTGAACCTCGGTTGTCACACTGTCTCGGTGGCGG